>CAUYQG010044099.1:0-85466 GCA_963574415.1 Tarsius wallacei | reverse complement strand
TCTTTGTTTCTGTGAGAGATCACTCAGTATTGTAAGTTCTAATCCAATCCACACTGCTGTGAAGTTCATGATTTCGTTCTTCTTTATGGCTGCGTAACATTGCATTGTACATATGTACCACATTTTCTTATCCAGTCCTCTTTTGATGGGCAGTATGACTGGTTCCATGTTCTTGCTATTGTGAACAATGCTGCGATAAACATACATGTGCAGGTATCTTTTTCATAGAGTGACCTGAGTTCTTCCGTGTATATTCCCAGTAGGGGGATTGCGGGATCATATGGAAGGTCAATTTCTAGGAGTTTTAGGAATCGCCACATTGATTTCCAGAGGCTACACTAGTTTATACTCCCACCAACTGTGTAGAAGTGTTCCCTTTTCACCACATCCTCCCCAGCATCTGTTATTTTTTGAGTTATTGATGATGGCCATTCTGACTGGAGTTAGATGGTATCTCAGTGTAGTTTTAATTTGCATCTCCTTGATGACTAGTGAGGCTGAACATTTTTTCATGTGTCTGTTGGCTGCTCGTATGTCTTCTTTTGAAAAGTGTCTATTCATATCTTTAGCCCACCTTGTAATGAGGCTGTTTGTTTTTTTCTTTTCAGCACGTTTGAGTTCCTTGTAGATCCTTGATGTTAGGCCTTTGTCAGACATGGAGTTGGCAATTATTTTTTCCCAGTCTGTGGGCTGTCTCTCCGCTCTTCTGATGGTTTCTTTGGCTTTTCAGAAGCTTGTCAGTTTAATGAGGTCCCACTTGTCTGTCTTATCTCTTATGGCCTAGACACTTCAGGTTTTGATCAAGAATTGGTTGCCAGTTCCAGCTTCCATAAGAGTGTCTCCTGCATTTTCTAAGGTTCTTACAGTTTTAGGTTTTACATTTAATCTCTGATCCATTTAGAGTTAATTTTTGTGTATGGGGATAGGTAGGGGTCCTGTTTCAATCTTCTGCATGTGGTCAGCCAGTTTTCCCAGCACCATTTACTGAATAGGTTCTCCTCTCCCCAGTAGTGGGTAGTGGAGGCTTTGTCGAATGTGAGTTGATTGAGAAATTGAGGTTTTGCTTCTGGAATCTCAATTCTATTTCAATTGGTCTATATGCCTGTTCTTGTACCAATAGCAGGCTGTTTTGATTATTGTGGCTTTATAGTATAGTTTAAAGTCTGAGAGTGTGATACCTCCTGCTTTGTTTTTTGTTTTTTTTTTTTGCTGAGGATTGTTTTTGCTATTCTTGGTCATTTATGTTTCCATATGAATTCCTGTATCGTTTTTTTCTAGTTCTGAGAAGAATGTTCAAAGCCAAATTCTTAACGTCTGAATTTCTCTCAAGTAATTTTGAATGAATTTTTTTTTTTTTTTGAGTTGGAGTCTCATTCTGTCGCCCAGGCTGGAGTGCAGTGGCCTCTCCCGGCCACCGCAGCCTCAACCTGCTGGGCTCCGGCGATCCTTCCGCCTCAGCCTTCCAAGTAGTTGGAACTATTGGCACGCGCAACCACACCCGGCTAATTTTTTTATTTTGATTTATTGTAGAGATGAGGTCTCGCCAAGTTGCCCAGGTGGGTCTCGAACCCGCGTGCTCAGGCAATCCACTCACCTCAGACTCCCAAGGCGCGGGATTATAGGCTGAGCCACTGAGCCTGGCTTGAATGAATTTTGTTGTTTCTAATTTATAGTGCTTATCACAATTTTAGTATTATAAACGTAGCAAATTTGCATTGTCTAATAAATAAATTCCAAATGAGTGCTTAGAAGTTCATTTGTTAAGAAAAGCCAAGTGGCAGAAGGGTATGAACTTGCAATCCCAAGATGAAATTCTGCTATGCTTAAACCAGCTGTTTTCTTCTCCTTGCTGATATGTATCCTATCTGATATTTTCTTCCAAAACAGACCAATTCTATCTATGTTGAAAACTCTGATGATGCAGGTCACATTCCTTGTTGATCTTCCCAAACGTCTTAGGAAACATCTTAGCAACTGCCGTATCTCGCACTCTGCTCCAGAACTTAATTTCACCATGTATAGATCCTTGAAACTGAAGAACCAACCATAGGTGGCAAAAAACAAACAAACAAACAAAAATTTCATCAGGTATACTGTCACCATGAAGTCAGGAAAAAAAACCCTTAAATTTCTCCTGAATTACTATCAGATTAATAGGATCCAAATCTTGAAACTGAGCTTCTAGTGCAGTGATTCTCAAAGTGTATGCTAAAGCAGCATTGACTGATACTATTAGAATTGAAATCTATTAGAATTGCAAATTCTTGCTCCAAACCTAGCAAAAATTGGAAACTCTAGGGGTTGGGCCCAGTGAACTACAGTTTGGTGAAACCTCCAGGTGATTCTGTTGCTAAAATTTGAGAACCATTGCTACAGCATAGACTTGACTTCACATTGTAATCACATGAGGAGCTTTAAACATTGCTGTGTTCTACCACTAGAAGCCAATTTAATTGGTCTGGGGTGTGGCCCCAGGATCTGTAGTTTCACGAACTCCATGGGTGATTGAAATGTGCAGTTAGGGCTAAAAATTGCTGTCTTAGCCCAGACAAAAATGACTCCTATTTCATCAATCTCTTGGCAACAATTGTCTATGCCTAGATACATAACTTTCCACAAATTGGACAACTACTCTTTCTCTTTCTGAATTATTCTTCCTGTCAAATGTTTCATTCCATATTGATGACAGAGGTTTGTTTTTTCTCAGCATTCACTACTTTTAGCTCTTCCATGTAAAAATGCTTATTGTTTTTATCATAATCATACACTTAGCATCTTCAGGATTCTCAATGCTTTTGCAGTTATCAGCTATGAGGGGATTAATAATATTTATCACTGTCTCAAAATGAGGCACAGACACACTGAACATAACTTTTGTGTCGTCAATTTGTGGCAGGCATATTGACCCTTTTCTGCTTTGAGAGATCATTTTGTTCTCATCTCAAAATTTTTCCATTAGCCAAGATACTTTACATTATTTATTTCTATATTTCCATTGGGAATTAAATTTAGGCAGCACTAACATTCATATAGGTAGATCTACATATATAGATTCTTATGAGATCCACATACAAACTCCTTTGGTACTTATAGCAATATCACATTTATTTATTAAATTGATTCAACAGATTATCATTGAGAAGACACATTCAATTAAACATTGAAGTAATAGTACTGTGTTGCCCATGCCATTGATGGTAGTTACCCAGATACTTGAAAACAGCCACCCATTCAAGCCAGTCTGGTAGAAATTTCATAAAGAAAGGGTTGCCCATAGAACCACATTCTAGGATCCTTCTTATTTAGTGATGATAGTATGTGGTGTTGAAGCACGAAAGCACCCGCTTTTAATTGCCACAAAATTAGGGTAGTGGCTTAGCTGTCTGTCCTCTGATATGTAGTCCCAACTCAATTATTCAGATATTTATTGAACCAAATATGTATTATGCATCTTCTATGTAAAAGGCATGGCACTGTTTCCAAGTTGGCAAACTGTAATAACAGAAAAGGGCTGTTACTGATACATTACCACAGACAGGCATTGGTGGCCCCCGTTGGGTCTGGGCTAAAGCATTTCAATTTCCAGGTTAGCCATACCTGCTTGACCATGCCTGGATTATTTGGTGGTAGGGAGTGGTTGAGTAGAATGTGAATAAATGCATTGTGTATTATATCCAGGTTGTATGGAGTAAAGAAATGGAGACATTTTTTTAATGAAAGAGGTTATTCACTAGCTAATGGTCCAATGAGATTCAGGGAATGTCTGCTATCTGACTCTCCTTTTTGGTAAAAAGTCAAGAAAATGCACATGGGAAGATTGCAGTCTGAGTTAGTATTGTGACTGATTTCAGCAGCCCCTTTCCACTAAAACAAATGAACAAACACACAAAAACCCCACTGTTTTCCCAGTGCAGTGGTGCTCCCCAGCCCTGTTGGAAGGTGAGGATCCACTCAGTGGTTCTGACCTATTTCTCAGCTTTAGGAAGTTAGAGGTTGATTGTGTTTGGTGCCACAGAGTTTCCAGGGTTCCCACCCCTCAACTTAAAACACTGTATTTTGAAGTTAACACAACGGAACTGAGGGATGTGTGGCCAGTGCTGAGGCTAGAGAAGGAGGAATGGACACCAGGAGGGATGTGGCCAGGAGGAAATCAGAGCAAATTCCTCCAAAACGAACTGACAGGAAATGACAGCGTATCAGCCTCATACCACCCCACTCAGCCGCTTGCAGAGGGAAAAGTCCTTCCTAATCACAGAACCGTGCCAGAACGCAGTAGGTGAGGATGATGAAATAATAAAGCATTTCCCGTGTGTGTTTTTCATTAGGACTGTTTTGTTTTTCTTCCAAGTGCTGGGGAAACAGAACAGAAGCCCCGCTTCAACTGGCACCACAGCGGCCGCCTCCCCTGGGAGTAGCAGCTGGGCTAATAGGAGGGGTGCTCTCGGTGGAATGGGTTCTAACACCTTCCTAATGGAAATAATGATTTGAAAAGCCCTCTTTATACCCTTTGCTACATAATTAGTAGCCCAAAGAGCTAAGGATTCAAAACGCTGTTCTTATTCCCAGCATTTTTGAAAATTTGGCAAAACATTAAATGTTCCGTTCTGAGAACCAAACAGGTAGGGGTCTTTGAGTAGACCTAGTCCTGGCTGGTGGGGCTACCCCTGAATCACTCAACACTTATTACGTAGAAATTAACTGACTTGATGTCAATTAGTGAGAATTTGTTAGCAGACATATCCAATGGACTGCCCTCTCACCCAATTTGGGAGTTATTGTGGAAAATATCTAAATACCCTTCATCTAAGCTAACTTAGGTAGTGTTAGGAGACACAAGTTGTGTAAGTCTCCCTTATGTTTCTCGTGTGTGTGTGTGTGTGTGTGCGCATGTGTGTGTATGTGTGTGTGTGTGTATTTTTAAGGCCAGGGATGAACATCAATTTTTACCCATCTCTCAGAGAAGATAATTAAGAGGAACTCAAAAGGAGGCTGGCTGGAAAATTCTCTCTGGCCCTAAGAAATAACCAATCCAAAATGCCTGTTGTTAAATGGGTCATAAAAGCACTGGGAAATCAATATTTGACTTTCTGTTGCAGGAATGGTGGCTGCTACATGCAGTTTTAGATCAATCTGCTATCGTCATCGTGCCCGAGACTCAAATAATTCCTGTGTTAACTCTGAACTCTTTGAAGGGGGAAATCTCACTTGTTTATCTTTTTATAAGTAATTGCTCTCCCCATCCCACTACTGGCTAGCCATGTAAAATAAATTGTGTGATAAACAAAATAAGGACTCATTTTATTAAATATCTAGGAGAAGCGCTTGGGTGACCCAAAAATGTAATTAAACCTCTAAATAAGCAGATTACTGGCTGAAAAGCGAGATTGATAGATGAACCCCTTCAGTTAAAAGGGATTGCTTAATGGACTGAACAACAATCTTGGACTCTGTCCATCTTGGAATCACAGGTCCAGAGTCGGTCAGGCTCCACTCCACCATTTCCCCTCCTAAGATAAATGATGCTGCGTGAGGCCACTGTGAGGAGAGCCCTGAGAGGAGACCTGAGGCTCTGTGTGGACAGGCAGATGTGAGATACTTCTCATAAAAATAGCCAAAGACACCCAGAGCACTGTTTCTGGCAGCTCCCCCTGACTTGTTATCCGGAAGTCTGAATAACTTATCCTTCTCAAAAGATTAAATTTATTTCTGGCTTTTTGAAGAGAGAGAGAGTTTTTGTTTTGTTTTGTTTTGTTTTCTTGAGTCAGGGTCTCACTCTGTTGCCCAGGCTGGAGTGCTGCAGTGGCACGATCATGGCTGATTGCAGCCTCGACCTCTTGGGCTCAGGTGATCCTTTTGCCTCAGACTCTTGAGTAGCTGGCACTACAGACACATGCCACCACACTCGACTAATTTTTTAATGTTTTTGTAGAGATGAGGTCTTGCTGTGTTGCTCAGGCTGATTTCAAACTCAAACAATCCTCTCCCCTAAGCCTCCCAAAGTGCTGGGATTACAGGCGTGAGCCACCATGTCCAGTGAAAAGAAGATATTAATTGCATTAAAAAATAAAGTGAAGAAAATCAAGTCAAATAGGCTAAAACAATAAAAATTACTTGTAATTGTAATTGTACGCCTACTAGTTTAAAAAAAAAGATCAGAATCTACCCTCCTCATTGGCAAATATGACAAATTTTCTGACTCTGAACTTTTTAACCTTCTTTTCTGAAGGAGATGTTTGTGAAGTTTTGGGTACCACAAATTTTTAAATTCTATAAAATTGATATATTTCAACTTTAAATATTTGGAGCATTTTGGATTTATCATCTTGGTTTTCTACTTTGTTTAATTTATAAACCAGGATTAAATGAGCCTTTCCCTGTATCTGTGTGACACTTCCAGAAATTGACAATGTCAAAACATAATGTCTTTTCTTTGATACTGATAGGGGTTCTGTAACCTACATGATCAATGCAATTTATCATCAGTTGGAAGCAGCAGCCCTGACTCCAGAACAGACTGACCAAGTTGCAGTTAGTTTAGTTGCTGCCATTGGCCATCCAGGCCTCTTTGCACTCATAACTAAAGATCAGTCCTAAAGCCAGCATCTTACTGCTAAATTAGCTCAGTACGATTTCATCCACAGTGTTTACTATCAACCTTGAGAAGATAACCTGGCGGGTTCCCTGGATGACACTCAATTTTCCAATTTAGTTCTGCTGGACAAAGCATCACTGTTTCTCAAACTATGAAAGATAGAATTCTATCCTCTTCTCCCATCTGAAAGAGAGCAAGTGTACAGTCCTCATCCCTATACATGTCCATGAAAGAACATTCTGGAGGTCAAGACCACTTGTATAGTTTAGCTAGCTCGTAAACTGTAGTTTATTTCTTGGTGATAATACATAACACGGAAAATAATAGATTCAAGGCATATAGGCCACTCTGTACTCATGTACTAAATCTTGAATAGAGCAAAGAATTACTTTGATGCCAGTCAATTTATCCACCAGAGTTTATTATCAGTAAGATAAGTATTTCCTAAAGCACCCTAATCTATCTGTTCATTGGAGTAACTTCATTTAGTTCCCCAAATATACATCTTATGGTATATCTTGGACCTATGTTCTTTATCTTACTCCATTATGAACACTGGGAGAATGGCTTGCTAGAATCAATTTAAGAATTATCAATTTCCAGATTGAGTTCAAGAGACTATGGTCTTAACTTCAAGAATATATCCCTATCTATCTATGGAAAGTATCCTTCTCCCTAATATTTGTCCTATTATGACACACAATAGGCTGGTGGGTGAAATTACCCTTAAACAATGACCTAAAGAGACCAAGAACTGGGCAAATAAAGGGTCTTAGGTTTCCTGTGAATTCATTTCAATGGCAGCCAAAATAGAACCCTTAAAGAGAAGAGACAGTATGGATGTTCCAGGGGTCTTTCACAATGTTACTCAGTTATAACCAAATGCATATGCTTACAGAAAATTGACCAGAGGTTAACAAAATTTGGAAAAAGAATGTTCTTTACAACTTAATTTCTGAAGTTTCCTTGACTAAAGTTCATCAAACAATGAATTTTTAATATTGTGAACACATGAATAATGACATTTTGGTACATTTTGGTAGCTACAGTTACTTGCTATTCTCTTAAGAAGGTGTTAACCTGTAGAGTACTTTGTGAAAGGGTGCACATTGACTCGGAGCTTATTCCAGATTTTCAATTGCCCTTATTACATGAGACTTATGTGTTGACTCAATTGACTTTTCAACAGCTTGAGAGGTAGTTAGGCATAGACCCTGGAGCCAGACTGCCTAGGCCTGAATATTAGCTATACTACTTACCAACTGAGGTATCCATGGAAAGCTCCTTTTTGTGTCTCAGTTTTTTCACTTATAAGAGAGGATTTTTTTATTTTTTATTTTTAAATTTTTTAAATTTTTTTATTTTTTTTGAGTTGGAGTCTCACTCTGTCGCCCAGACTGGAGTGCAGTGGCCTCCTGGCCACCGCAGCCTCGACATGCTGGGCTCCGGCGATCCTTCCGCCTCAGCCTTCCAAGTAGCCGGAACTACAGGCGTGCGCTACCACACCCAGCTAATTTTTTGATTTATTGTAGAGATGAGGTCTTGCCAAGTTGCCCAGGCGGGTCTCGAACCCGCGGGCTCAGGCAATCCACTCACCTCAGCCTCCCAAGGTGCGGGATTACAGGCTGAGCCACTGAGCCCGGCTGAGAGGATTTATTATAATGCTACCTCATGGAGCTGTTGTGAAGATTAAAAGAGTTCATGTAGACCACAAGCTTAGCTTGCTATTTGGCACATAGGAAATTTGCTCAGATAGGCATTTTCTGTGATTATTACTATCTCAATGTGCTTGGTGCCATTCCCTGCAGCAAAGGCCAGCTATGGAGGGAGCTCAGGAGAGGTTCTCTCCAACAACAACAGCTATGATGGCTGACTGTGTGTAGCACACAGTGAGACTTCTGAATACTTCTCTCTTCCCACGGTCTTCTCCTCATAGTTGTTGCTCAGCTCAGCTTCCAAAAAGTTCTCAGTTCTTCCCTCTCTGGCCAAGATCCTTTCACCTTCTCCCAACTCTCAGATCTTTTGATTTTCTCCAGGTAACTTTATGTTCAAGTATATGTAGATCAGGTAAGCCTCTTGGTTTCTCTAAGTCTGCATCTCTGCCCACACCCTATCCATTGCTCTTGGTACAAGAGAATCCTCTTTAGGAGGGAGGAGCGGGAGAAAGGCTGTGAATAATTATATTTGTAAATATTTTTCTCTGTCACAGTAAATAATTTTCTAAAATAGATGAATATGATCCTATGAATCTTTCTAATCTGAAGGCAATACCTAGAGCCTAGTCATTGACATATATTGCAGTGGCAAATTTATGTTTTTAAATATACTATTCACTGTCAAGTACACTGGCAACATGATATAATTATTACTTTATTATTATTTGTTGTTTTTAAATTACTATAACAATCTACATTAAGAAAGCTACCGAAGTCTATATTTCTCTTTTTATTGAACCATCAGAATAGATTGAAATTAACTTCAAATCATTCCTTAAAAAGCTCATTCATTGTTGCCATGGTACTCACTACTGGGTTGACAAAGACAAATTCTATTCTGAAATATTATGTGACATTACCTGATACTGTTTTCACATAAGGAAAAAAAGTGCACTTATTTTTCTGTTTAATGAACTAAGATAACTGAAGGCTATGGTACTTGATACATCTTGTGGCTTTTATGATATTGACCAATTTTGCAAGAGTCATAATTTACAACTCAAATAGAGAAGGCAAGGATGGGTATGAATGGAAATTAGAAACCTGTTGGGTAGTCGTGTTGAGTAGGAAGGTTTGATGATAATTAGAGTGAGAGGTTTCATGCTCTTCTCCAAGTGTGCACCAGATTGGCAGCAAAGACATGTTTGCTCCACTTCCATCACTAAGGAAAAGTCTAGGAAACCCCTTTGGCTGCCAAAGCTGGCATTTGCTGCCCTCTTCTCTCTGTTTCCTTCTAATATGCATTCTCCTCTAAGTAGCAGCCTCATCTCTTTCCTGGCCCATTCTGTTCTCATAAAGGCTGTGATGACTAACTATCCGCCAAAAATTTGTACTCCCCCTTCCGTAGTACCCTGGGAAGTGGCTGTCCAATGGGTGAACCACAGACTCATTTTTACTAATGGTCTATGAGCAGTGACCTGTATCCATCCGTGGCCAAGGTATTTAAGATGCCTTCTTCATTCCTTCTCTTCTCTTTCCCCCTTTGTCATTGTTAACAGAGGATCCTTAAGGATGCTAGAGCCACAGTGTGGAAAGGGTCTAGGTCTCTCAATTTCCACTTGGAGAAAAGCTGTCCAATTACCATGACCACCTATCTTGTACTGTTGCATGATTTATAAATAAACATCTTTTACATTAAACCACTGAAATTTTATGGGTTGCCAGAACAGCAAGCCTTGCCCTTGCTAGGCTATGACACTAGATAATAAACTCTGGCCCCGATATTATTCTCAGTTGGCTAAGCACTAATGCTCAGGACTAAGTCAGGGGATTATGACTAGTCTTCCTCCTGCCAGGGAGATTTGTGTTTTACTTGGGGGAGCTGCCCACCTTTATCCTCCTTCAAATGATATTATGCGTGATTATATATGCTGAGCACATGGGGGCTTACCCTGCCTCCCATCAGTGTGATGAGGAGAAAAATAGCTCTGGTTCGAATGAGAGGTCCCGGGTCTGCATCCTAATAGCTTAATACTTACCTGGTACTGAGCATGTTTCTTAGTTTCCTTTTCTCATCAGGAAAGTGAGATGTGTTGTAATGTTCAAGACTTAAGACCCGACAAGCTCTCAGTTTGTGATCTAAAAAATCTTAGCAAATTCCTTTTTCTTTGTAAGCCTTGGTTTTCTCATCTGCAAAATGCAGCTAAAAATACCTTTCTCATGGACTTGTTCAATAATTTATTTATTCATTCAAAAGGCACTTACTGAGAACCTTCTCTGTGCCAGACATAATTATGAATACAGGGGATATAACTGTGAACAAAACAAAGTTTCTGTCTTATGAAGCTTATAGTGGCTATGCAAGTAATAAATAAATAAATGTATTCAGCTAGTGTGGTGAGAAAAAATGAGCTGGTGTCTGTAAGTTGCTTATACAGTGTCTGGTACATGGTAAACACTAAGAAGTGGGAGCTGTTATTAACATCAACTCTAAGTAGGAAAATGTTTCATAATTACATACAATAGTGCTATTGTGAGGGTTAGATGAAATTAGTGCTTATGAGCTATTTATTTCACCCACTCACTTAGTGATTAGTTGAAGCAAATATAAAGAGGAATATGTTAAGTTCTCCCTCACCATTTCAATGAGGTTAGGATACTTCCAGTTGGTGTAAGTTGCCTGCTTTTTGAGAGCAGTCTTAATCTGCCCCAGCTCCATGCCCATCTGAGTCCCTTTGCTAAAAAACCTCAGAGGTGTGGTATCTGCCCACAAGAAGTCACTTAACTTTGACTAAATTGAATAAGAGAGACCAAGATCCCTCAAATGACCTCTGCATTCTGTCATTGACATAGAGAGGAAGACAAGTCCCTGGACCCTAAATAGAAGATCTGACTTGACTGGCAGTTAGTGTCCACCTGCTGAACAGCGTCTCTCGAAACACTGGTGTGGAATAACTCTGTGCATTCCCCTGAGTAAAATAATAATAATAATAATAATAATAATAATAATAATCCATTTAAATGCATGTGTGGGAAGGGGAGTATGTGAGAGCAAGCAGGTAAAAATATGCCCAAGCCATACTCTCTTTTTGAGATTTTTACTGTGTGATTTTCCTACAGATAGGTCAGCAAAGCATATTGTTAGCTAGTAGTTTGGGTTGCATAAGTAGGATGAGCATAAAATTTATCATCCAATGTGGGACACTTTTGAGAGTGAAAGGGAACAGTATTAATAATTATACCAGGGCAGCAGGAGTAAATTCAGACTGTCCTAGGTGGCAAAACAGGACACATATTCTCCCTGGGCACAGATCCTTAGGACAGTACTCTTTTTGATTAAAATACTCGTGTTTCTTTTGGAGAAGGACAGGATTCTATTTATAAAAATATTGAGCCGGGAGCAGTGGCTCAAGCCTTTAATCCCTATACTTTGGGAGGTCGAGGCTAGAGGATTGCCTGAGTCCAGGGGTTTGATACCAGCCTGGGAAACTTGGTGAGACCTCATCTCTACAATAAATCAAAAAATTAGCTGGTCATGGTGGTGCATGCCTGTAGTTCCAGCTACCTGGAAGGGTGAGGCAGAAGGATCACCTGAGCCTAGCAGGTCGAGGCTGTGGCAGCTGTGAGCATGCCATTGCACTCCAGCCTAGGCGACAGAGTGAGACTCCGACTCAAACAAAATGGTCTCAAAAGCAACAGTGTGTTAATATTTCTTTGTCATGATAACAGTAATAATGAAGTATTTTGGATCCTCCATCATGTGAAATAACTTGTGCTAGGCTTTATGGAGGATACAAAGTTGACCAAGACATGTCTCCAGGCCTCAAGGAACTTATTTAATTTATCAGAAATGAGAAGTCATGGACAGTCACAGCCTCAAGGTAGAACATGATGATACTGTGAGAGAGGGTGGCATACTGTGGGTTCAGAGCAGGAGATGCTACTTCCAAGTGAGAATTTGAGAAAACTATGTGGAGAAAATGGCACTTCAGTTGGCATTTTGGGTTTAGGTGAAACAAAGCTCGTGCAGAATGGAGGAGGTTCGATAGTAGGAGAATATGAACAAAGGCTTGTAGACCAAAAACCCTGCTTGGGATTTGGGGATGATGAGCAGTTGAGTGTTGTTGGATGCAAGTGTTTGTGAGTGAGAATGAAGGTGGAGATGTGGGTTGAAGCAAAGAGTGGAAAGTTGTGAATGCCACAACTATGAATGGGAAGGGTCTGAATAACCTCTTATCCCTGTGAACCCAAGAGGATAGGTGAGGAAAGTTCTGTTACACAACCCAGGGCAGGTGTTATGCCCAAGCAGACCATGTGGCCAAGTGTTCAGAATCTTCTCCATCTTAGCGAGACTGAGGACTAATTTTGAAACCCCAGATGTGACACTAAAAGGAGCTCCTATTTTTCTGTAAGAGTTGGCCCTTCAGTAGTGAAAACTCGCCAGGGGAGAGGGGGTGGGATTGACAGTTGAGGGAAACTGCCAGGGGAGGAGGCACACCTCATCAACAAGGGTATCTGCATAATGAACATTTGTATACTTAACCCTGAACTGTACCCCACATCTTTAAAATAAAATAAAATAAATTCATTAGATTTTACCTTGTCTCCCCAGCATAAATTCTCACAGTGCCTCCCATCAGATAGTGTGCATTTAATAAATGTTTTTAAATTGAGTTAGTCTTAATATATGTCAGTTTATACATAAAAAATAAAACTTTCTCCTTCAAAAAAAAAAAAGA
Organism: Tarsius wallacei; assembly: GCA_963574415.1. Taxonomy (NCBI): domain Eukaryota; kingdom Metazoa; phylum Chordata; class Mammalia; order Primates; family Tarsiidae; genus Tarsius; species Tarsius wallacei. Next base: position 72,480 of record CAUYQG010044099.1, on the reverse strand, counting down.
GTTGGCCCTTACACAGAAATGTAAACATGATGAGTGGAGCCATGTACAAGAAAGCCTTTTGATGCTCAGTTCCCTGAAGACCTAGTGGGGAAGAAAGGGGAAATTCTAAGAGGGGAGTTAGTGGTCATAGTTTACCATTTCTTACCAGTCGAGGACAAGGATTAGCTCAGAATGTTGGCAATGGAAGAACATGGGCAAAGCATTCCTGATAGTCCTCTGGAGGCTGAGTTGGAAGAGGTACAGAATTTTCATCAGTGGGCCTCAAAGAGGGGAACAGAAACAGCAGAGAGGTGGCAGTATCTTTTTGCCTTGTGCCATTCCAGACTGGTGGCTATGGCCCCCCTTTGTCTTCTAGGGCTGGTTGTGTATAACTCTAATTCTTATCAAGAAGGGTCAGATTGGTTCTTCTGGAAACAAACCCAGGAATGGTGATTTTCATTAGGAAATTTATTGGGGTGTGCCCTTGAATTAACCCCTGTGGAGGAGTAAGGGCATCAGGACCAGGCAGGGGGAACCATTGTACTGTGTTACAGTTCATACATAGGCCTCAGTGTATCCCATAGGGAACTCTGGACTGCGGTGGCACTTCAGAGTCGTCCCACATTGAGGAAAGGGGACCAAACTTTGGGATCCCCCCTCCTTATCTCCATAGACCAATCTCCGTAGGATGCCCAGAAAGGAGTCATGGCCTTGGATGAGTAGCTCTCTTCAGCTGAGGGCAATGCCAGGAGAGTGACTCAGTTGAGAGCTGGCAGCTAGCTACCAATCTCCCAAAGCCAGGAGGATGAGTACTGAAGTGCTGAAGGGGAAAACTGGGCCACTACCATAGCATACCCTGCCGCAGTCTACCATACCTTACCCTACCCTAGTCTACCTTACCTCACTCTACCCAGTGGTTTCTAAACTATAACATAGTGCTTCAGGATCACCTGGAAGGCTTATTAAAATGCAGACTCCTGGGCTCCATCTCTAGTGTTTCTGATCTACTATATCTGAGTTAGGGCTCAATCATTTGTATTTCTAATGAGTTCCCAGGCAATGCTGACCTGAGAACCCTGCTTTCAGAACTATTACACTATACCAAGCATTAGGAACTCATGTTCACACACAAATAGTTTACCAATCCCTTAAAAATATATATATATAGCTAGCAGCCACTCAAGTCTGTACATGTCTAAGCTGAATCAGACAGCTTTTATTACCTATAGATCTCTGGCTTCTACTTCTTTAAGTGACTGGTTAGTCACCAAAAAAGAAAGTCCCATTGCAATTCAGCATTTATTTGGAGAGATTTAGGTCTCAGTGTCATAAATTATCTCCATTTTCCATAGGCCAATAGCTACTGTTTGAAATCATCATGAGCAACTCATTCCTTTACCTTAAGCAGTCTCCTAAAAAAGAGACAGAAACTGGTTGCCTAGCTTACAAAATTCCTCCCCACAGTAGTGTTTGTGCTAATTCCCATTCATTCTTCTGGGGAACCACTCTTCTTGCCCCCGCTTTCACCATGGAGTTCAGTGCAGAGGGATCATGCCCTCATTGGACTGTGGCCCCCATAACCAGGTTAAGGATAGACATGAGACCAAACTGGATCTGTTTGAGTTCTTTCCCAGGACTTGTATTTGGAGCTGAGTTTTGAGCCCTTTCCTCTCTCATAGTGAGGATATACACCTCAAGGAGGGTGAGGGACTAGAGGCCATGCCTTCTGTGTAGTGAAGTCTCGAGGCAGTAGAGGAAAGCGAGACCATGGGTAGAAAGAAATAGAGAAGAGTGGCAGTTGTCCCTAGCTACTTCTCTGCCCTTCTTGGTTACAGGAGCCAATAAATCCCTCTTTCCTTAGGGAGCTTAAGTTAGGTTGCTGTCATTTGCAATCAAATGAGTCCTGTCTAATGCTCCCTTTAAATGCAAACACTGTGGGAAGCAGAATAGTGGACCCAATTTTCAATCCTAATGACTTAACTGTAGAAAAAGTAGAGAGGAGCCCTGAAAGAAACCTTGGTAAGGCCTGGGTGGCACGCAGCAGTAGGAATCTTTTAAAGCTACATTTGCTCAGAGAATATTAGGGAGTGGAATGAGGATAGGAATGGAAGACAAAAGAGCCACAAGTGGATGCCCACTGTATATATGTACCAAGTGCTCTGTTTCATATGAAACACCCTTCATTCTAAGTTGTCCAGGATGGCAGGTAACAGATAAAGTAGATGAGGTCCAGAGAGGTTCAGCACATTTCTCAAAGTCACATAAGTGGCAAAGCCATAATTCAACAAAACCTCTTTTTGATTGCAGTTAACCACTGCCCTGTATATGACCTGTCCCCCAAAACAGAGACCACAACAGAGGAAGGAGCAGATTTATAGTGGCAAGAAGATAAAATTGACCCATTTCACAGCTTTGCCAAGTTTTAGTCAGGAGACTGAGACAGACCTGGGACCCTCCCAGTGACCCAGGGACAATTTTGAGGTTCATTAATCTTGACCAGCTCAGCACTTAAAAATATTAGTTTAAAGCATATGATATTGAGATTATATTTATATTAAAATTGACATTTATATTTTTTGACAGTTTACCCCGACGTGAAATAATGGATCTTTAGCATTTTGTTGTTTATTATCAAGATGTCTTACGCTTTCATGGTCAAGATACTCTATGGAACTTTCATTCAAACACTGTTAACTCATATTCCATTAATCTGAGCTTTTCCTATAACATAGACAATGTCTATATAATATTTATTTGGTAAAAAGTCTGAAATAATTTCTTATTTTACCAATTCCTGGGCTTGCCTCTCAAATAAAGAGAATGTCGTCTAAAAGCAAGGACTCAGAAATGATGAATTTCTTCATGACACTTTCACCACTGTGTCCAGTAACCAAGCCTTGTATATTAGAAGACTGTAGGAGAAGACTTTTATGTTTAGGAGTTTTATGTTTAGGACATGTAGGGCAGGCTTGTTGTTAAGTTTTTCATAAGTGGTCCCCATTTAATTTATTAGTACTCATTTATGTCTTCATTTATGATATATATTGCACTTAAAATAATAAAACACCATTTCTTTGAAAAGCATTCTGTAACTGAAGATTTTCTCTAAATCGCAAAAACCTTCCTACCATCACTGAATTTGTCAGGCTTTGCTCTATGCTGTTGTACTAAGACATTGAAACCAACTGGTTAGTTCGAAAATGAGTTTCATCTGAAGTAACCAAATTTTCCCCAACTTGCCTCATCATAAGATTTACCTCTGATTCAGCACGTATTGGATAGAACCTGGGAAGCTTTATTTTCAACAAGCATCCTGGGGATTCTAATATAGGCAGTACATGGACCATGCCTAAATTTGTTATTTTCCTTTGATACAAATGTGAATCAAGCTCAAATTATGTAGCATAGCACATGTGTGTCTTTATATCACCCATATGTGAACATACGTGTAACTAACATGTATGATTAGAAGCTTAGAGCAAATTTCATTTGTAAAAAAGTAAAATTCCTTCATACTGAGAGAATTTATAGGGATTTTTCTCATTCTTACTCATTTCTTTCAAGGTGAGATTTAATTTTCCATGACAATCATTTCGCCAAATGATACAAACACATAATTTTCCTTTGAAAAATTCAATATACTGTTAACCTTCAGGGCCTTTTCTTTGCAGTGGAATGATTTGTATAATTTCACACCTTAGCTGCATTCTTTGAATTCTTATTGATAATTGTGCATGATTTGTTATGAGGACAAGCACACATCAATAGGAGTATTGAGTGCTACAAATTATAAACACAACTCAAATGAAACAATTGTCTATTTCCACTAGCTTATCTGGCAAACACATTTTATATACTTCTTTGACCTTGAACATGAAGCTAGATTTTAATCAATTATTCAATCATTTTGTGACAGATTTGAATAAGGCCTTAATTAAACTTATTACTTTTGAAATTATAAGATTTCAATGAAATAAAAATAATTTGAGAAAACTACTGCATCTTGCTCTCTGATTTTCAAAGTATTGCATACGATTGCTGCAGTAGGAGATTATTTATACCTCTTTGTTAATTCACAAATTTACTCATTTTCCCCTGACAGCCAATAACCTCTTGGTTTGTAACAAAGGTTTAATGAAAAAATCAGGAGTATCGTGGTATTCTAAAACATACCACAAGACATTTACCCATAGGCAATATATATTGTCATTAGTAATTAAGACTATATTACCCTTGTCAAAATCAGTGAAAAAAAATGAGTCTTATGGTGTGCTACTCTTGTATTTTATCATGTTTGTTTCTCATCTGCCCATCAGAGTGTTTCATGAGATCTTCCACTATGATTTCTGCATAGCCTGGTAGTAATATGAGAGTGCAACTTGAAAGAATATGACGAATTCATCCTTTTTTTTTTAACCAGGAATTCACAGTGCAAAATCCTGTAATCTGAAGTGAGTCTCCCCTTGTCATCAGTGAGTAAGCAAAGTTCCACTTTCCTTATCACTCTAGAAAAGTTTTCTAATTCCTCTTTACTATCCCCCTCAATTTCTGTTGCATGTACATTTCCATGGTACATGAAAAATTTTCCCTGAAATAGATTGTAATGAAATGAAGACAAAGAATATAGTAACCAGTCTTTCCCTTCTGTAACATGCTGTCTGTTTATTCAACCAACACTTACTGAGTCACTACCATGTGCTAAATGCTGGGTAGGCAGTAGGAAACTCAGTGAGATGGTTCCTGCCCTCACATTCTGATTGGAGAGACCAGGGTATAGACAAATTAATTGAAACAGATTGTGGCCAATGCAGTGATGTATACACATGACCCCCTACACAGGGTACACATATGACTCACAAGCATGGCAGTCCTAAAGGACTGTATGGGAGATATCTAACTCAGAGGATGATCACCCATGAGGTTCCATGGCATAACAGTCACTGAGATGAGACTTGAAGCATAAGCAGAGAACAAAGAGCACAGGGAAGCTAAAAGAACATGATTTGTGGGATGGGGCAAGGTTGGCTGAGTGGTCAAGATTAAAGAGAACAGAGAAGAAAAAGATTATGTTGAAGAGTGAGAAAAGCTCCATGTTGTGGACTGAATTGTGTCCCCTTTAGATTATATATGTTGAAGAGCTAACCTCCAATGTGACTGCATTTGGAGACAAGGCCTTTATGGAGGTAATTAAGGTTAGGTAAAGTCAGAGGAGTGGGATTCTGATTCAATAGAACTGGTTTCCTAATAATAATAAGAAGAGATACCAGAGCTCTCTTGCAGGAGAAGAGGCCATATGAGCACAGAGCAAGACAGTGGCTGCCTATAAGCCAAAAGAAGAGGTCTCAGAATGAAACCCGTCTTACTTGGCACCTTGATCCTGAACTTCTCAGCCTCCAAAACTGTGAGAAATAAATTTTATTTTAAGCTGTGGCATTTTGTTATGGCAGCTCTAGCAGACTAATATACTCTGTGGGTCAGTGTTCAAAGGACTTTGCCTGCAGTGCTAAGGAGTTAGGACTAAAAGTGAGAGATATTTACTTTGCAAATCTGTCATGCTCAGATTTAGACTTCTAGAAGACTACTCTGCAAGGGGGGTGGCAGGTGTGAGGGAAGGTAGACTGAAGTTATAAAACATGCAAGGAATAGAAATAAGAACAGATCAAAAAGCTCTGTGTCAGGGGTCATAAGGGACCTGTATTTTAGCCTAGCTTGTCCACTACCAGCTGTTTGACCACGGGGCAATCATTTTACCCTTGTGGGTCCCTACTTCCACTCCTGTAAAACATAGAGGTTGACTCATAGGTAGTCACCATAGACTCACATAGTAGACATCCATCTCTGAAAACTCTCCCTACCCTTCCCTACACTGTGTATTTGCAACTGGTGACCCTGCCTCACAGGCTAGAGCTGATTGGATCAAAATGATCACCTGAGTTAGTCTGTATTAGTCTGGCTCTTTCTCTCAAAACTTTGAGATGAGACTTAGTCTCAATATCTTGGTATTGGAAACTGCTATGGTCTAAATGGATGCACCCCCACAAAATTCATGTGTTGAAACCTTAATTCCCAATGTAATTAGAGATGAATAGACCATAAGTTTCACCATCATGGATGGGATTAGTGCCTTTATAAAAGAGGCTTGAGGGAGACTGCATGTGCCTTCCACCATGTGAGGACACAGCCAGAAGATTCCATCTATGACATCTATGAAGAATAGGTCCTCACCAGGCACCAAAAACTGTGGGTGTCTTGGTCTTAAATCTCCTAGCCTCTAGAACTGTAAGAAATAAATTTATGTTTTATATAAATTACCCAGTCTAAAGTATTTTGGTATGGCGGTTTGAACAGATTAAGTCAGGAACCAAATCATGTATACAACAAGAGAAAGTTTTTGGACTCCTACTCATGTGTTCCTAGAGTGGACCCTGTTTTCCTTCTTCCTGAGATCTGATTGTTCAACTTCCTTGGGTTCTCCTTGAGTTCTCACCTCCATATGCTTAATTATTATTCCTAAACTAGCTCAAGTCAGTTTTGGTAAAAATGCATAGCCAAAAATGTATCATCCAAACTACTTCCTGATCTAATGTTTGATGAATCTGACACAAGGCCATGACACACATTTGTAGATGGTCTAGGGCCAGCCACATTCCATCCAGGATGATGGAGTGGTTGTTGGAGTACTATAAGATCTTCACTCTTCCTGTAGGAGTTCTCTGCTCATCCACTGGTGTGCCTGAAATCCCCACTGTAGCAGTCACACCTATGGATAGGGAATTTCTGTGGGGCCACTGTCAAAACAGTCTTGGGTTATCAGACTCATTACTTAGTCATCTATTAGAAAGGATGGAAAAAAATAGAAAATATGTGGATTTTAAAAGTCAGCAGGCCAGAACTGAGATTTCAGGGTGCTGGGATCTGCTGGGTGCTGGTAGTCACAGGGTCTAAATGCCCCTGCAGCTAGGGGAAGGGCATATCAAATAAGGAATAAAAAGGAGCATCCATCGGTGAGATTGCCCAATGCAGAACTTGCCATTTCATTGTGAGTCAACCTGGGGCCAGACTAGTGTCTATAAGAAGTTCTGTGTGAGTCCAGCATGGATATTACTGTTCTCCATAAATACTTGTTCTCTTTTTCAAACTGTGTGAGTAGAGAGCTCTTCTAGGGAGCCTAACCAAGTAGATTCTAGACAGGGAAACGGGATGAACACAGGCATGAGGTCAGAGGCACTTGTCTCAATTCTTACGCTACCACTGGCCAACCAAGGGCTTTAGCCAAGGCACTCAACTTCCTGCATTTCCATTGCATTTCCTACAAGGCGGCTATAAGTAGAAATTAAGTAAGGTGCCACAGGGAAAAATGTTTAGTAAATATTCACACCGAAAGAAAAAAAATGAGCTATCTGTGGCTACCAAAGTTAAATTATATTTTTTACAGGCAAAAACCTTCCTTGAGATGCTGTTAGATGAGAGAAAACTAAGAAATCATTTGTGTAGCACAGATTTGTTTGATTTTATGTTTTGCTCCAAACTATAATTTCAATAATTCATCTGGGAATAAGTATGATTTCCCAAAAAGCCTTTTGTCCAGCTGCAATATCATTTTTACATCTCTGCCTCCTGGCATTTTGTTGGTTATTTAAGCAAGGTTTCTCTGGCTGAATACCCAGAACTTGAGTTGCAATTCCTCAGTCTCTGTGTACTCTAAAGTAGATGGTCTACCTCTCTGGGCTGTAGCTTCTTTATGTCTGAAAACAAACACATGCCTGCTGCCCTATCTTATGGGTTCTCCATGGAAAATAATCAATGAAATTGATAACTAAGTACTCTTTCCCCGATCAAGTACTAAGTAGTTCAGATATATATACACTGAATGATATTTGAAATCAACCTGGGAAATAGGCACTCACCTTCTCACCCACGCTGATTAAAAATTTATGCCAACATAATAGAAAAGCGTGCTGATTCTGTTCATTTCACTGGTAACATTGTTCCACAAGGATGAGAGTAGACTGCTTACAAACACATGTGAACTCATTTAAATGGCATAGACACTTATCTTCATGCAAGATTGTACTGTGTGCAGTAGATAACCTTAAAGTTATGTTAAGCCCCAGGCTTTTGACTTACAACTTTGTGTACTTTTCAGGTGATTAAGGAAGAATTCACTGACAAAAAGGGAATCATTTACTTGTGAAGTGTGTTTACAGGCTGCTGCTGCTGCTGCTGCAAAATGCAGTTGGATTGACAAGGTTGTCTCTATCCAGAGCCTGAAATGCTGCCTTGACATTGTTTTGGTTGGAAACATGAATAGCCACAGCCATCTGGTCTCTTCAGGGTACTCAGATGTGGTCTGTGATGCCTGCCCCAGTCCTTTGCAAAGCCTTCAGCACACCCAGCGGCCATTTCCTTGTATCTGTGTTCACAGAGGTGGGTATTAACCCTGGGAAGCACTTCATGTGTGCTTAGAATAAAGAATAGCCCTTATAACCCAGACCATGTCAGGAGACTTAGGCAGAGTTATGATTTAGTGATTCCGTGTCTCGAGCTAGTGAAGCTCTTTAAGTCTAGTCTGGTTCTCTCAAATGAACCAGAGTGCAAATTCTCACTCAGTCACTAACTCCTATGAGATTTTGAGCAAATTGCTCAATCTTTTTTAGCCTCAGTTTCTTCAGCTGTAACACAGATACCTGTAAACATGGCTCTATTAAACAAAACAGCCAGCTCAAATTAAGGGACTTAAAAAATGTATGTTTTCTCCTTAATTATTAAAGCACATTTGCTAAGTTAATTCTATGAAACAAGTGATATTAATGACAATGAAATATTCTTCTTTACTGACTGGACAGAGATGAACTAATGTAGACTATGAAAGCATATTTTGGGGATGAACCTTGCCAAGTCCACTTTGATGTTTTTGTTATACAAGAGCAAAGCCAGATGGAAATGATGAAATGGCTAAGCTGGGTGCAAAAATATGAGACGGAGGTATTTTTTCACTGGTTTCTACCCACAAAAATATTCGGCACCCTCCCAGAATTAAAGAAGAGAGCTTCTGCTCAAAGTCTACAGATCACACAGCCCCTGTCCAGATCCCCAGGAGTCCTTCAGCAAACTCTAACTTTGAGTTAAAAGCAGATATAGGTTGTGAGCATCTGCTTTGGAGGCCTTGCTTATCAAACCTTGATCAGAGAGGAGGCCAGAAACACATGGAAAGACCTTGCCCCTTTGACCTTCTCCCTATAATGTTTGGAAAGGAGAGGACTGGGGGTGCTGTAAGAAGGCCTGAAAGAGATCAGTATTCTACACACATTTATCAAACCTGTGCCCAGTGCTGGACGTCGTGCCAGGAGCCGCCGTGGTATCAGGATCATCACAGAGACCAGAAGGCACTTTGTCTCTAGAGCCAGAACTGCTCCACAGCACCAACTTCTTGGTAAATTCACATTCGCATATTTGATTTACACATGACATTCTCTGAATATGTTGCAGACTGGTTCGGCAACAATACAGCCATTGTTTTTGTCTGTTTGTTTTATACATATGAGCTCACAGAGTTCTAGGCATTGAGCAGAATATAATCATAGTAGTTTCCTATTCAGTAATATATTTGGGATCTCAGTTGCCTAATTTCAAGATAGTCCAAGTTATATGATGAATTCTGCCAGAGAGGATGAGACACAGTAGCAACTCATTACTTCAGAATTTTGGAACTGATTTGAAGATGAGATGTAATGATTCATGAAAGCACCGAATTCAGTGCTGGGCCCACTGTAGGTACCTCAATTCACATTGGGCATCACCAAGATTTGGATCAAATCACCAAATGGTCACTCCAAATAGGCCAGCAAGATTGTGAGTGTAATTAGACAATAATCAGTAAAATTGTGGAATCATTGGGTTGGAAGGGATTTTGAAAGTTCATCTGATCTCTTTGTAGCTAACCTAAATCTGCCAGCCTTACTTGTAAGCCAAGTTTCTTGCCCTGTCTAAACATGTTCAGAGTGAACCCACTTTTGGTTTTACTCTTCATGAGTGCTTAAAATCAGAATTGCACCTAGATTTTTTTTTTTTTAATAAGCTTCATGTGCTAGCCAGGGAGAGATGTTTTTCCTCTTACTTAACAGTCCAACTTCAAACAGAAAGTATCCTTATGGGAAGACCGACCAGATGCAAGTATATATCTCTGGGAGTTGTCCTGGTTTCTTTTTAAATTAGGCAATGAATATACTTCTTGACATGCGCGCACAAGATTTGTGGCAAAAACACCTTTCTTTCATGTAACTGGTTTTCCTTTAATCCCAATGTTAATGTATATCATTCTTGATGCATAATCTCAGATGGGCTTTGAACTAGCAAATGCTAACTTTGAATAATGAAGAAAGAAATGACAGTTTACTTTATAGCTGGGTTCAGGACGCATGGGGTTGAGGGGCAATGGCAGTATAACTATTCACCTTTCACCTTGGCACAAGCAGGTAAAGTACTAAAGGGAAGTGATTAGTAAGAGGTGGCAATAAGTTAAAACCCGGAGGCCGAGTGTTCCCAATGCATTTGCATTCCTCGGTTTGGAAGGCAGTGTTTAAAATAAAAAACCATCACCAAGACAGAAAAACTGCTATAGTTATATCACAGCACACTGAGTTGCAAACCTTTTAATGAAAGACATAATTCTTGGGTTGTCTACATCATACTATATTCTCATGCAAAACACTTTAATGCCTGGTGTAAATTACTTTAGGCTCTCTTAGCATGTATTGCATTTTTTAATCATGAATGTTCAGTTCTATTTTTCCATTTGGAGACCAGGAGAGCAATATTCAAATAAAGGCAGATGAGCTTCACCCCTCTGGCCTCTCCTCTGGTCTCACCCTGCCGCCATCGCCCTTCTTTCCCTCCCCACCTCTCCGCTACCTCTCCCTGACCCCCCAGCCCAAGGCAACGACAGTTCCTGATGCATCCTCAGTTGGAAGGTGTAATCTAGTGCTTGGTCAGAAAGTGAACAATGACAGCTTCTCCCTGGACAGGATGTTGGACAAAGGGGTCAGCAGCAATGCTGCAGCCCACCCTGCCCCAGGTTCATTTGCAGAAAGATGAGGCTTGCTGACAGAGCTCTACCTTCTTCAAAGCAGGATATGTTAGAATGGTCAAAAAGAACTGCTCATACCCAATCTGCTTTCTGAGAAGGACATAGCTGAAGGAATTTTTAAGTATTCATGTCAAATGGTCGAGGTCCAGGCCCAGAGAGGGTGCATGCCACCCGACTGACTCTGACCTGTTGCCACATCCATCTTTCTAAAACACCAATTAGATGGAACCTTTCTCGGCACATGTCAACCATCTTCCACATCTCCTTCTAAGGCAGAAGTAATCACTCATATCTGCCTGTACAACACTGTCCATATGCCTTTTAAAATAGCAAGTATCACCATGGACCATAGTTGGTGCACAGTGTCTTCCTTGACAATCTGTAATCACTTTTGGGACCCAGATTTTTTTCATCTAAGAATCCCAGGGTATAGCACAGTGAGTGCTGGTATGCTCAAAGTTTGCTGAATGAATGAATGATATAACCTATGGATAAAGAGGTCATATTTATATACTGCTATTTAAGTCAGATATATTTTCATTTCACAATCTCCAACTTGTGTAACGAAAGTAGGAAGCACCGTGATAAGTCAGAATTCCATATTCTGTATTTTGAAAATTATGTAATGTTAGTAAACTACTGAATGTGTTTATCCATTTTTAATAAAGGGAAATTGGCAACATGGTTGCATTTGCGATTATTTGGGGGGGTGAAGAATTTAATATGTCTTCTGCAGGATTCCCCTTTTTTCCCTGATGGAAAAAAGTAGCTTTTACTTATTTATCTATAACCTTTGGAGGACTCTATTTTTTCAGCTGGTTCTTCCTATCCAGATTCAGGATCTAAATAGGGGGTTGGTCCAAGGCTAGCAAAAGCCCTGGATGAGATGAGTGCTGGCACCTGTTCCTGTGACTATTGATTCTGGGACTGTGCCAGGCCTCTGGGGATTGAAAAGAGTCCCTATCTGCGGCTACTTGGCTACAAAAACCCGTCCACCAGTCCTTGCCAACTAAAACACAGTAGGAGCAAATGTTGTGTGGCAACCGGGTATAAACACAACAGTTGGAATGCTTCAGAAAGAAGTTTGGATTTCCTGGTTAAGTGTATTCAATGTTAAAACAACAATAACAGTGTTAAAGGCACATCTGGGGATTGTTAGAATGCCTTATCCACTGGTTCTCATTATTGCTCTTAGAGGCTCATTGGATACACTGGTGTCTCTCAGAAATATTTCCGTAGGGACTGTGTTAGAGGTTATGTCTATCAGATGAGGCAAAGTGAGGAAATGAATTAAAATAGCCCCCCAAATAAGGCAGGCACAATGCTTGTTAAACCAATGCCTTACCGTTGAAAGTATTGAATAATGAAAGAAAGATAAAGAGATATAGGTTCTACTTTTATCTGTAACCCTTACAAGCTCTGAGAATTTGGGTAAATCACATCTCTAATTCTCAGTTTCTTCATCTGCAAAGTGGGTAGGCCACTCATAGAAGTCTCTGAAGTACCTCCTAGTACTGAAGCTTGATGAGCTTTGTTGCCTTCTTAAATTGACCATTATCTCCTCAATCCAGCATGTTTGTACTTGAGACCAAAGGCTCTCAGTTTTTAAATCATGACTTTTGATGTTGGCACAAGAACAGAAGACCTCATGAAGTTTTCAGCCAGGGGTTACCTAGTGGGGAAATGCTCTGTTGTATACCCCTCACAAAAAAACGTGCTGTATGTTGAAGTCCTCACCTCAGTTCTGAGAAATATACCCTTATTTGGAAATAGGGTATTTGCAGATTTAAGCAAGTTAAGTTAAAGTTAACCATGTCACCTTTCTACGTGCCTCATCTCACTTAAATCTCATAAAGTCTCTAAAAAGTCTGTATCATCATTATTCCCATTTACAGGTAAGGACTCTGAAATGCAGAGAAATTAAGTATTTTATCTAATGTCCTGTGGTTAGTAAGAAATAGAGCCAGGATTAAAACCCAGGTGTATTTGCTTCCAACAGCTGGGCTGTTAGCCATAAGTCCATCAGCCTTCTGTAGAGATTATCTGGCCATATGTAATTCAGAAGCCACTTGGATCTGAGAGTATATCATGTGTGTCGTCCTCAATCCAAACCTTCAATTGAGTAAAATCTTTTGACCAAGTCAAGATGACTCATTACAGATAAAATCATATTCCTATAATAGAGACCAGCCTAGAAAACATAGCAAGATCCTGTTTCAGAAGAGAGAGAGAAAGAGAAAGAGAAGATGAATTAGCTGGCTTTTGTGGCATGCACCTGTAGTCCTAATTACTAAGTTATTCAGTAGGCTGAGGTGGGAGGATCCCTCAAGCCCAGGAGTTGAGGCTGAATGAGCTGTGATCATTCCATTGCAGTCTAACCTGGATGACAGAGCAAAACTCTGACTCAAAAAATATATATACTATTATATACTTACACTATTATATTAGTGTTATATAACGAACACTAATGAGTTATTTTTTTCACATTGTCAAAGACTTTTGTCCAAGCAATATTATTTAATATTTACAGAATGTCCACTACAAGTTGACAGAGGATGTACTGTGATCACACACTGGCATTTCTCAGGGTTTCTGTAATGGAAACAAATAGAAGCTCCTATTTTCTACTGTCAGGCACTGATCTTGAGAGCTAGATATTATTCTCATTCTAACCCTGCCCACCTACCTATTGGATGTAAGGGAACATTTTCCAGGTACAATTTGGATTTATGTGCAACATAAATCCAGCTATTCTTAAATAATATTTGCCTTTATCTGGCCAGCTTTAGAGCACTCTTGACTCTATCTGTGTTTACCCGGTCAATCCCATTCGGTAAACACAACCCAAGCACGTCCTCAAACACACCACCTTTCAGAAATCAATGTAAATGTAATTCTACTGACATCAACTAAGCTAATAAGATCTGAAAGGTCATAATGGTACCAGACATGCTATGAATAATAGCTGTAAATGCGACTCAATGATTGATTCAACCGATGACAATGAAGGTCCTTGGAAAAACAAGCTATTTAATTTTTTTATATACCCTAGAAGATTCTCAAGCATCTTTAAATTTGGGATTAGCTCTCAGGCTCATTGGGTTAGTACTACATGGATTATTGGAGTCTACAGAAGGAAAAGATACTGCAAAAGTTGAGGGACTTGTTTTCATTGCTGCATTCATGACAGTCTCACTCCTGCATCATAGGAAGATCCTAAATCATCAACATGCATTTTTTATCTATTCCCTTTAAACACATTGGCATTATTTTCTTAGGGCTGCCAGAACAAAGTGCTACAAACTGGATGGCATAAAGTAGCAGAAATATATTGTCTCACAGTTCTGGAGGCCAAAAGTCCAAAGTCAAAATGTTAGAAAATCTGTTCTATATATTCTCTCCTAGCTTATGGTAGTTCCAGGTGTTCCTTGGCTTGTAAATGCATCACTCCTGTCCTCTGTCTTCACATGGTTTTCTTCATGAGTCTCTGTGTCTTCACATGGCTGTCTTACAAGGATACCAGTTATACCTACCCTATGCCAGCATATCCTCCTCTTAGCTAATTACATCTGTAATGACCCTATTATCAAATAAGGTCACATTCTGAGATGCTGGGAGTTAGAAATTCAACATATATTTTTGGGGAGACACACTTCAACCTAAAACAATATCCAAGTAGATATAAATTAGAGTTCATATCATAGTAGCTCTTAGGTTACAAATCAGAAAAAATATATATTTACCAAAATTCTGATAGAGAAACTGGTAGTTTGTGTTATAAGTAGATAATTTAGCTTTAAAAAATAACTTTTAAAGTTACAAAATAGTTATTGCAAAAAAAGAATACATATAACGTATATATAAGGTAGAATAATAAAATGAGTATCAGTGTACCTTTTACTCGGTTTAAGAAATAGGATGTGTCTCTACCTAATTCCATCCTCCTTTCCTTTTAAGAAAGACAAACTAGATTCCTGCCATCATGTAGATTACATTTCAATTGAGGGAGACAGATATATATTATCTTGTTATTTATATAACAACTAGAGAGAGAGAGAGAGAGAAAGAAAGAAAACAGATAAGGATAGTGCTATGCAGTAGATTAAAATATGGTGATGTGACAGAAAGTGGTTGGCTACTTGGATTAGGATATCAGGGCATGGTTAGGTACAGAGGCTCATATCTGTAATTCCAGCACTTTGGGAGGCCAAGGTAAGAGTATTGCTTGAGGCCAGGAGTTCAAGACCAGCCAGGGCAACATAGTGAAAGCCCATGACTACAAAAAACTAAAAATTTTAAAAAAGTAGAGCTTATTTGGCTGGTGACATTTATGCAGAGATCTAAGTGAAAAGAGAATCAGCCAGGTGAAGATAAGGAGGAAAAACTTTCTAGGATAAGGGATAAGAAATTACTGAGGTCCTAAGGCAAGACAAGTTTGGCAAATAAAAGATCAGTGGCTGGAATTTTGTAGGTGAGGATGAGATAGAATCACAGCTATAAGTGGGTTTTAAAAACTAGATTAAAGAGTTTAGATTTTGTTCTATGAGCAGTGAGATACTATTGGAGGGTTTTCAGCAGGTTAGAAACATGACCTGACATATGATTCAAGAGAACTGTGGTTGCCATGTGGAAAACGGAGGCAGGAGCAGATGGGATGCAGGAGAACAATGAGGACTAGATTGGTAAAAGTAGAGACAGACACAAGCATAGATTTGGGATATGCTTTAGAGGAGAAGTCTACAGTGCTTTAGTACTGAATACAGGGAATAAGAGAAAGAAGACAATGCCGATATTTTTGGTTTAAATGGATTGTAGTTCATTTTAAAGAGCTGGAAATGATTTGGGGAGGAGCAAATTTGGGGAGATGCATGAATCACAAGTTCTCTTTTGTTGAGGTTGAAAGATGCCTAGAAGATTTTAATAGGCATGTGAAGATTTTAATAGGCAACTTGCCATGTAAGTTCTTGTACTTTGTCAAAATTGAGTCTCATTTCTCATGTAATATGGTCAACTCTATGTTAGTCAAGACACATTCTCTAGTTGGTAAATTCCCTCAGCCATTTTCTTGTGGTCTTCTTTCACTTTGTTTCCTGCTTATTAAACACTTAATAATTCACCACGTATTTTTTAGTACTGGTTATGTGGATGTGTACAGTACTGGCATCTAACATACTGTAGACATAGGTGGTCCTCTACAAACATTTGTAGAATAATTGGAATGAATATACTGCTAAGGTTCTCTTGAGGGTTGAGTCTTGAAGGAATGAGTAGGCTAGTACAGAAAATAATAAATATACTTGAATAACTAAAATACAAAGTAAAAAGTGGTGAGTTGAACAGGAAAGATACCAGTAAAGGCTTGTGGGAGTTCAGAAGCAGTTAGGGAACCCAGAAATGGCTTCACCAGAGAATGAAGAAACTAAAGCTACATGTGACCATGGGGATAAACTCCACAAACATAACTTTGAGCAAAATAAGCCATACAAAAGACTAAACAGTGTATGATTTTAATTATATAAAGTTCAAGAAAGGCAAAACAAAACTATGGTGTTAGAAGTCAGGATAATGGTTACTCTGTTAAGGGGGTCATGACAGGTAGAGAGCATGAGGGGAATTCTAAGTTTCTGGTTATGTTCTATTTCTTGGGGTTTTTTTCTATAAGTGTGTTTACACCCTAAAAATTCATCAATTTGTGATCTGTGTACCTTTTAAATGTATGTTATGACAAGAACTGTGAAGGGTCTGAGGTTTTACTCTATTTTCAAGCCTGCACAGTTTATGGATGCTGGCAGAAGACATGCTACTCCTACATCAGAGACAAAATAATTTATAACTCATAGCATGGCAAACAGCAAGAATTTTATGTTTGCTCAGATTTCCTTTGTTCCGTCTTCCCAAAGATGCACAAAAGGGGCCAAGATAGATGCTGCACATGAGATGGGTTGTGTCATGGCTGAGGACCCCCAAGCTTAGAGAACCCAAATCTTTCATGATGGAATACAAACAACCTGCTCTACCTTTGTCCTGGAGGAAGACAATATCTTTGTCATAGCAGATAGTAAACAAACCTGTCCTCTGTTTGGGAGGGAGACAGATGTATCTGGGAGGGAGATAAATGTATCCTCCAAAGCTATCCTCTATACAAACATCCTTGGAAAGATAAGTCTGAAACAAAAATGGTCAGTGCCTCTCTGCTCACGAGACATGCATAAATATGAAAGACCACTGGAGAATTATCACACAAGGAGACACACTTCAATAAAGTGTTTACATTTAAAAATCTGTGGTATTTAGTTAGGCCTTCTTTGGACATGATCAGATTAAGGGAAAATGACTTTTACATAAGGGATGGTGAGCTGTTGAGTTTAAATTGAACATAGGGCTTTCCCTACCTAAAAGGTCTTCTAACATGGGAAGGTAAGTAAAATAAAACTCAAATTGTCAATTTTACTATCTTTTTTACTACTCAGATAAAGGTTTACAGAAGGGAAGAAAATGACATGAAGCAAGTTTTTAAGGAATTATCTGTGGAGCTCTTTTATCCTTTTCCCTACTCCCCCAACTGGGCAAAAATTTGGATTATTTGGAGTTGAGATTTAGAAAATATTTGATCATTATATGTGCATGGTTCAGTAGATTTTATTTTGAAAATAAACCAAGAAATACAGAAAATAATAAACTCGAAAGCCTTTAAAAGTTTTTTATTTTCATAATTGAAATTTTTATACCAAAATTATATTGGCCCTAATTAATTTTACTTTGAAAGACAAATCTCTAAATTTCTCTTCTCTTATTCACAGTAAATCTAGATGACCCAATAACATTTAAGCAGATATGTGATATACTTAATGCTTAACATTTTCTTAATATTTTCTCTCGGAAACATCCATTTTTATGCTACCTAGGTAAGAGTATGGAAGTGAATATTAAAATCCCATAACCATATTTTGGTGCTGATGCTGCATTTTCACGTTTTATGATCTATCTTGAGCTGTTTGATTGAACGGCAGTCTGCTGTTTAATCAAGAGCCATGTGTTATTCTATATAAGTGTACTGTATTATAAAAGTGAATGTAAAATTAATTTCAGGATATATATGTTTAATTATACAGCTTCGTGTTACATATCTGAATCAAATTGTGCATTGCCTTTTAATAGCTTTAAAAAGTTTGAAATTAATTTAAGCAATGAAGCTTGAGGTCTTTTAAAGGAGGCTTTTCTCAAATCATAACTCAGTTCTTAAAGTTGGACCCTATGTGGATTTTGCAATTTAGCCTTTTGGGTGGGGAAGTCAAGGGATATTACATTACATTTATTGAATGTTTGTTATGCACCAAGCAATGGGATAAATGGTTTATATATATCATCGCATTTTAAAGTCTAACAAAATTCCATGAGGTGAATATAATTATTCCCATTTTATGGATGTATACACAAATCAAGAGTAAATTACTTGAGGACACACTGTTAAGTGGTGGAACCAGGATTTGTATCCAGAGCAGTATGACTCTACTAAAATTATTTTTTTAAAATAGAACTTTCATATAGGTAGGGAAAAACAACTGGAAGGATGAATGTGTACCATTATGTCAGCAGGGGAGGGATTAAAAGTAATTTTTCATTTTTCCATTCTGTCTTTTCTGAATTTCTGATAATGTGTAAGTAGATATATTTATTTAAATGTCATATAGGACTCACAATGACCTTAAAGAGTCATTAAGGAAGATACTGTCAATGGCAAGGGCTTCCCTGAGCAATACTTATAAAGTCTGTTGACAAGGAAAGTTGAGCCTGATAGTCTTCTGAAAGCCAGAGCTATGTGGCTATAGCTGGGGACCTGATGATCGTGGGCTGATAGTGTGCCTCCCACAAAGACCTCCTAGGTTAAGTTTGGATGAAAAGATAATCAATTCAAGGTTCCACTTCAAGCTGAAACATTCTAGTGGGTGGACCTCATATGTCTTGAATATTACTAGGTCGGGGAATAAAAAATGACGTCTGCCTCCCTACCACCCCCACTTAAAGAAATTCCTCTAATACCATATGGAAATCACCTAGAGTTACTAACCTTTCTATTGAAGGATAGTGTTACTGTTTATTTAACAACTAGCCCTTTACTTTGTATGGATTCTCATAATAGTTTGGTCTAAGATTCAACTGATCACTTCCTCCCTTAAATGTATCATTCCCCTTAATATTTCTGAAGCTAGGTTTAATTGTTGTTCATTTGAAGGTTTTGAAATAGATATGCTAGGAAGGTATAGTGGATGCTGTGGTGTGCCACCCAGATTCCCTCTTTTGGACCTAGGTGTCATTCCCCAACTGCCAGAAGTGTTATCTGCTGGAAGCGCATAACAGAGACCCTCCTCAGAATTTGCCTTCATCAAGGAAGCTGTCTTGCCCAAGGTTACCTGCCTTCCTCAGGGGCAGCCCACATGAATGCCTTAAATGGATCTATAAATGAATTCAAAGCCCAGCCTTCCTGCCTCAATTTCAGGGCATCTCTGAAAAGCTATCCCAGCTTCAGACCTCTCTGCAGGATCATATGAGACTTCTCTTGAAACCCCATCACAGTTCAACTTCCTTTTCTACCTAGTTCCCCTTTCCTCACATCCTTTCAGGTGCTGCTTTTTACATCAGTCACCCATGTGCTCTCTGCATGCAAATCACTGTCCCAGAGTCTCTTTCCTAAGGAACCTGAGCTAAGACTCACCTATAATTCCTATGGCTTCCACTCCACCACTCTCCCAGTGGTGAGCTATAGAAAAAGGAACATCCAGAGGTGAATATCACAATAACTCTACTAGGCAGATTCCTGAATAGATCACCCTTCTTCTTAGAGGGACTGAGGAGTTAGTCACATAGACTCACACATCAAGTTTTTCTAGAAAGTGTCTATAAACCTGGTTTCTTAGCCCTGGAGTCAAGAGCTGTGATGCTTGTTAGCCTTGCACTGCCATATTCTCTATGGAGTCTGAATAAAGAGAGTGCTGTCCTCAACCCAAGCTCAAGGCCTCTGGGACTGATCTCCTGGGCTTCAGAGGCCATGGGGTACACTGTCACGTCAGAGCTGAGAGTTTTTTTGTGATAGCAGCAAACTGCAGTAGTGGTGGTGAAACGCAAGTCTCTAGTTTAGGATGGAGCAAAGATGTCACTTCACAGGTGACTTTCTGTGATCCAATGCCTGGCTTTTGGGCTGGGCTTCACCATTAGTCACATTCAAGGAATCACATAATTGAAATAGACCCTGAGTGCTGTGGGTCTGAGTGATTGGGTAACTTGGATCCTATCTTGGATTTGCAAACATGACCTTAAAGCTGACAAAAAAGAATAAGATGGTCTCAGAGAACACCACAAAGAAGCATGTTATCTCTTTAAAAAAACCTCTCTATGAAAAATAAAATGAAATGGATCAGATTGCAGTGGGACAACTTGGTCAATAAAGACTTATATAGATTTAATTACCCATATTGGAGAACTTTTTTTTTTTTAACATCAGTCAGAGTGAGTTACTTTCCCAGGAATGCAATGATTGTTAAACATTTTGTGGACTCCCCAGAACTTCCTTTAGATTGAATCTGAAAACCACCAGCCATACCATACATATGACTTGCCCAAGGTTACCTGCCTTCCTCAGGGGCAGCCCACATGAATGGGCTTAGATGGAAAGATACTCTAGGAGGAAAATCTTTTAATTTCATCATGATATTTACGAATGGTGAGTTTTTCTCTCTTGATACATCTACTTCTCAGATATAATTTCCTTTCAGAAGCATTCAAAAAGTATTTACAGTATAAAACAAGTTCATTTAACCTGTAAATTGATTTAGTTTCTTGAGGATAAATTTCATAGGGAACTCCTCTGGTTAGGCAGGATGCAGTGTTCCTCAAAATCAGATCATTAAAATAAATTTTTAATAGTCTAAATAGCTAGTAATTCTCTTTGTTAGCATTATTTTTGCCAAAATTTAAACAAAACCATAAAACTCACCAGGTTTTCCTCTTGCCTTGACTACTAGGAAACCCAGAACCAAATGAAATGTTTAATTGTAATAAAAATTCTTAGCTTAGATTTTTCTAGGAGATCCTCTCTTCCTTTTCCACTCCACCATCATTCTATCTCCCAAACACACAATAACTGTATAATTTTTAAGATATTTTTTACAAGTTTACCCTAGGTAAGAAACAGAGAAGAAAACATTCTGGAAATTATATTTATTTATGTCTTATTGGTCCAATATTTTAAGGCTGATGTAAGGGAAGCAGGTAAATCATAAGCAATTTATAAGTGGGCAAAAAAGAGAAGAAAGTTGTTTAAGTTCAACATCTATTCAAAGATCAAGAATTTGCTGATGAGTGACTGAATATGGATTGTAGAAAGAAAGGCAGTCTCTTCAATGTGGAATCTATTTTCCAAAACTGAATAGATCTGTGCCTCAAACAGTTCCATCAGACAAATTGTGTCCTAAATCTTTTTTGAGCTGTTGGACTTAAATCAAATTTAGATATAAAGCGTTTCATTTTACATAACCTGTATTTAAGACTTCTGTTGAGTCTTCAAAATGATTTGCTGTGATGCATGTGTTTTTGGTGTGAGTCCAACTTCTTAACCTGTCTATAGTTTCAGTGATAAAAGTTCACATTAACTTAAGTAATCTGCCAGCATTGAAAGCTAGTTATCACTGTTCTCCATGCCTCTAGTATATTCAGACAAGATGAAGTGAACCTTATAAAAACTGACATTAATTGATATGATTCTCTATATCAATTCCTCAATCAATTTTAAAATATCCTTTCATATTCTGTATCTGTTGGAATTTGAGATAATGGAATGTAGGTGTCAGATAGCATGGGCTCTGATACAATAAAAATATAATCTAGAGTCTCAGTGACTTAGCATGATAAAAATTTAATTTTTATTTATTCTAGCCCCAATGTGAGTCAGTGAATCTTTCAGGGTAGCTGTCCTCCATGCTGTGACACAGAGATCCAGGTTGTTTGTACCTCCTAGCTCCACCAAATCAATATATATTCTTCTCTGTATCATGGCAGGAGAAAACAGAGTCAGAACAGCACACTGACTCTGGAATGCTTCAGCCCAGAAGTAACTCTTGCTCATGGCCCATTGCTCAAACTGAGTCATCTGAGAACAGATGGATATTTAGTGAGCAGCAAATGCCTCTGTCTCAGGGAGCGTTCAGCATTTTGAAGGAGGGTTCAAACTTGTTACGTCTAATTCTGTGAAAATGTAAGTTCTATCAATGTCACTGTGTTTAAATAAGGTCTTGCTTAGTAGAATCATTTCTAAGTACATATATAACATCCATGCTTATAATCACAAATCTAAAAGTAGAATGTAATTTTGTTTCACGAAATAACTCTCTCTAAGTTGTTTTTAAGTGATTCTTATTGCGTGGATATTAAGATTATTTTCGGTAAATGCATTGTTTTATTGTTTGGGTTATAAAGGTCAAAGACATACTCCATGTAGGCAGGAAGTAGGGTTTCACTTGAATAAGAGACTACTCGTGGTACCAGGTGCCAGAATTCTAGCAATCTCTTGAGGAAAAAGCAAACCTCTGGCTTCCAAAGGAAAACCAGGGATGGGAGGCATTACTCAGTGAGACAATAGAAAGAGAATGCTTTTCTCAAAGTGGGGAAGGCTATCAAGAGACCTTCCATTTTGTGCTAAGAAGTAAGCAGACTAAGGGATGGGGAACAAAGATTCGAGGGAAAGAGATTTTAGGGGTAGCAACCCTTTAGAATAAGAACATAAAGGTGAGTGGGGGGACAGGTATACAGTTTGGGACCTTGCTCCCTACCTCAGTTCTTAGAGAAAATTCTGAGGCTCTCTGAGCTCTTAGGAAGGTTTACTTTGGGCCAACTTTATAAAGGGAGGCAGAATATCTTGTTAGCTTAGATAGAAAATTGAGTGAAAACAAGTGAGAAGATCCCAATGGAAGGCTAAGTTCTGGGAGACAAAGGTAGGGTTCAAGTCATTAAGCATGGTTGTAATAGTTAATACATCTGGGAGTGGGGAATTGGGGGTGAATTGGAGATAAGATTGGGAACATGGACAGATCACAGATTTGCTTCCCAAATCAATGTAGAATCATTGTGGGATTTATATTATGAGAACACATGAATAGATTTTTGTTTTAGAAATAACAGCTGGAATGCTATTGCAGCAATGGAGTCTAGAGATGATTTTTTGGACTATGGCAGTGGTGGAGAAAGAGATCAAATACTTGGTAATAAGTTCTACAGAATTTGGTGAGCTATTGATAAGTAGGGGTGGGGATGTTATAAGTGAATTGGGATGACTTCCAGGTTCCAGCTTTGGGAAACTGGATGATGATGGGGCCATATTCACTAAGTGAGAGGAGAAGCAGGCCGGGTGTGGAGAGGGTAATGGAACAGTTCTGTGCAGGGCGAATTTAAGCTAAGTGTAACACAGAACAGATATTCATTAATTATTCTTTGAATATGAGCATTCCTTTTTAATTTTAGAAAAAGACCACTTCTCAATATCTGGGACCCAAAAAGTAAGAATACTGAGGTCTTCTCAGTGTCATGTATTTATTAGAAATTAAGATAATAAAGGCTCAATTTCATTCAAAGTTATCCTCAACTAAGTCTTGGAGGCACTCATTATTACTCAGATCCTGAGGCTGTGTTCCGCACATTGGGTTAGACCTCCTAGTTCTGACTGCTGGAATCATGACTGTATTTTCTAGGACCTCTGGACTCTGTGCCTACACCAGCTTCTATAACTGAGTTAGCACCCACAACACCCAGCCTCCATCAGCCTCTTATCTGCCCCACCAAGCTCCTGCAGCCCTGGTAGTCATCTGACTGGTTTCCTACAGGAGTGATCCAGAGACTGCTTCTGAATGTGCATCGGGAAATCATTCCTCCTAAAGCAATGCTCATCAGCAACACTAGGACTTTCAAGATATATTATTGTTCTCCTCCCCCAGCCTTCCATAAGATACCTAATTCAGTGCTTGGTACATGCATAGTACTTAGTCAATGCTTGTTGAATAAAAGAATGGACAGAACAAATGTATTAAATGGAGGTCATTAAAAAATTCCCTCTTATTGCTCTGATGATGCATCTTGTGATCACACAGTTGTGTTTTCTTAATAGCCCCCACACTGCTGCTGACACATACACCTTATCTAGTGATGAATACAGATATAGTAGTAAACACAATTTTCCCGAACAACTGACTGGAAATAGCCAAATTTGCCATAAGCTTATAGCCTAAGAGCTCCACATATGCATGTCAAAGGAGCGGCAGACAGGTCAACACCCTTTGTGATGCAACTTTTTAAAAGTAGTATAATAATGATTCTTTTTACAGTCATGGAAAACATAGCAGGAAAAGGATAACACACTTTTAATTAGAAAGATTCCGATTTGCTCTTAATTTAATTCAGCTGCCCAGCAGCCATGATTAGATTTGCATCATGATGTATCTCGATACTATCTATTTTCATAAATGTAAACTTTCCTGAATATGGTTCTGATGGATCCTGACATTTTAAAATATGTCCTATTGTCCTTTTGTGTGCAGTAGACCAAGCATAGAGTGTTCACTCCTATATCATTGTCACCGTACTATCAGACCAGATGGCTACTTCATCACAGAATCAAGAATTAGGAATAATTTATGCTGTTTCTTGCTCTAGAATGTGAAAATAAAAGGCATTTGCTTCACACATTCTCATGAAGAGCAGCTTGACCTCAGTTACAGCCTCATCAGAGGACATTTGGTGCTATGGCTGCACTGTCTTCAGGAACACGATTTAATTCCAGGCAGCCCTAAACTCTCAGGTCATGGAGAAAATTATTGAAGCACGTGAGTCGATGCTTCACCTAGTAACCAAATTAAGCCCAGAGTGCCTCTTTGTTAAGGAAAACAAGTTGCAATAAAGCAGTTCTAAAATGGGAAAGATTATATCTGAACCTTTCATTGTTTCATATTCAAGGATTTCTCCCCTTTGTAGGAAAAAAAATACGAACGTTGGCTTAATATTCAGAGCAGTTGTTTTTGTGTCTCTGAACATTAAATGTTAGAAACGGAAAAGCTATTTATCCTCAGCCTGCTGAAGAGAACAGTGGAAATTTCTCTTTATTGGTCTATAAATAAGCCAAGTCTGAACACACCCTTTATTGGGAGAAGAGCCATGGCAACTCATATCACATATCAGCGAGCTCGTCAGGATTTCTTTATTTGATATTGCCATAAGCATGCAGCTAGAGACATAGACAAAGGATTGTCCTCTGAAACCAGCAAACATATTTTACTCTGGGATCAACTAGTATTCCCTTGGTAAAAGAAAAATGTGTATAAAACCAAAACATTTCTGGCTAACAGGTGTTATGATGGAGAAAAAAACTAGGGAAATTAGTGAGGTATCATTTAACACAAGCTCTGGAAGTGATGAATCAAATGGTCATTGGTTTCTTTGTTGTAAAATAACATATTATCAGCAAATAAATATGGGGCACTTGGGCTTTGCGTCTGTAGTGCCAAAAACAACGGGCTAATTCAGTAAAATCAAACAAACAAAAACCTCCACCAAAATGTCAGTTACGATGCCTATTTGAATTCTACAAACCAAAGATTTAGTTGCATCAATTTTTATATGTCAATTATTTGTGGTTGTGGGTATGTAGAAAAACCATTGAGAATGTCTCAATTAAATGGACAATATAATCTATCCTATCTATTTGAATCTGTTTAATTTGCTCATGTGTATTAACTTTTTCAGATTAGATAGCTCACAAAAACAGACAGTTGCACTAGGGGAATTTATTGATAGTTATGTAGGCAAAATAAAAGGGCTATCCATGTGAAAAGTGAGAACCAATAGACAGCTTAACAAATTGGAAAGAACAACAGGCAGCTAACAATAATCATGTTCCTTTTCCAGGGAATAAACTGTTTCTGCCTGTTTCCTGTATGTGATTCAAGGCTTATACTCATATTAATGATGATACCTCTTCCATCAATAACTTGGATTATTACCAGTGTCTGGGAGAAATTTTATCGGCTGCCGCAGTTCATTGAAAATTAATTGATATGACACACTTACTCTACATGAACTTGGAAAAAAGTCTATCGAGTGAGTGATTTAATTCATTTTATGTTAATTATAAATTATGCCAGGAAACACTGTTATGGATGGACTTGTTTCCAGCTCTCAGATTGCATGTGTGAGCAGTTTGTACTTCTGACATGCTGGATACACTGACTTTGACTAACACCTTAGGAAAGGCATTCATTTGGCATTCTCACTAGTATTAGCAATGCGGCATGTTCTTAAACAAATTAAGCCAGGAGGAGGCAGCAAAATGGTCCACTTATCTTTATTTGTACTTAACCAACGTTATGAGAGACAACATCCAAATTGGGTAATTTAAAACTTTTACTCACACTCTGTATATATTTAAATAATCTCCTAAGTGTTTCATAAACAGGGTGGGGGAGGGGTGGGGGGAAATGCTGCCAGATTAGAAGGAAAATGAAAAATTACTTTAGAAAGAAAATGTAAAGAGTTGCTGGCTGCACATTAAGGTGGCCTCCTAAAGAACCCTTTATTTTCATTTCCTGCTCAATCCTGCTGATGAGTAGATTCCTCTCTGATGAGTAGATTCTCCCTCTCAGTGAGCGTGCACTAGTACTTTTATTAAAAGAAGTCCATCAGAACGGGTAGTTGTTATGCAGGAGCGGTAGCTCACATAATGGGGGATGGCATTTCTTTCGACTCGTGCTGGTCCGCTGGTTCTAATAGCAACCTGGAGCTCAATTTCCTCCTCAAGAACATTGCATTTCATGTGGAATGTCAATTATTAAAATGCAGTGTCCCGTGTCTTACTTCTCACTAGATGAATTCATTTGCAAAAACTTGCTAATTTATGCAAATGATCCTTAACCTGTAACTGCCTGGAATCTATTTCGTTTTTAGCTTTTGGCAGCTTGGAGCCTGGATGTGGGAAGGAAATCCATTAACGCAGAATTTGTCAGTTCTGTCATCATTATATCGGTTATTGAGTTGTTTAAAGAAAAAAAAAGAGAGACACCACCACCACCACCACCAGATAAAAACGTGTTATTAAGTGGAAGCCAGCCGACAGCTAGAGCTGAAAAATCTAGAGATTAAATTAAAGATAAACTAGTATGAGAGGATCTGATACCTGCATCTCCTGACACCCCTGAGTAATGTTAGATGCTAATGACCTCTTTTCTGGAAGAAACGAACTGGTTAATAACCCAAGGAGGCTCTATCAGCTACAGACTAAGACAGATACAGATAGTGGGCAGATAAGAAATTTCTTGGGAATAAGCATCAAACTGGCAGGTTTTAGTAAATACAAAGCACAAAAGGAATTGTATACAATTTTTCGTTATGGTTACATGAAAGACAAAGCAGCAAAAAAGGGATGTTTGTCATGAAGGGGATTGCTGTGTGTGTGTGTGTGTGTGTGTGTATGTATGCTTGTGTGTTTGTGAGAGAGAGAGAGAGAGAGAGTGTGTGTGTGTGTGTGTGTGTGTGTGTGTGAGAGAGAAAGAGAGAGAGAGAGAGAGAGAGAGAAAGAGAGAGAGAGAGAGAATAAATATGAGAGAGTACACGAGGGCCTGCTGATGTTTCTGTGTCTGAATGTGTGTTCCCACAGGTACCTCATACATCAAATCTTAAGGCTTTCCTCTGAATGAGCTGGGGTTTATGCATGCCTACATCAATGGGACCTTATTTTAATCAACAGTTCTGAAAAGATATACTACAATTTTTGCCCCCGCTGGCCCTCAGTTACAGTCTCTTTATGAACCATGTGGAAAAAGATCTTTCTGCAAACCTCAGAGTTTTTTCTTTTCCTTTTTGGAGGTCAGGAGAAGGGTTCAGACTCCTGACTTCTGAATCCACAGGACACAGATCCATCATTTCTATTCAGTGTTATTCATTCAGGCAAATATACAAAGAGCAGTGAGCAGGCTGAATTAGATTTTAAAATAGCCAGGGAGACTAGACCAGGGAAGCAGTGTGTGTGTGTGTGTGTGTGTGTGTGTGTGTGTGTGTGTGGGTCTGTGTGTGCTGTGTGTGTCTGTGTGTGTCTGTGCTGTACAGGTGAGCTTTAATCTGGACACTCAGCCTGGGCTATCAATGCAGACTCTACCAAGCAGCATTCCCCAGACTTCTGCATCACACCGACCACCCTCCACTGTCTCAGGGATTCCTTTGCCCGACTGAGCATGGCCTCTGACTTATCTGAATCCATGCTACACGTACATGGTTACAAGCTGCCTCATAACCCCTCTTTGACTGCTGTATTTTTCCTCCTTCAAGTGTACCAATAGTTGCAAAGCAGATAAGGGCATTTGTTGTAGATATTAGAATGGATTCTTTCAACTCTGAAATGGATTCCAGTTGAAGACAGAAAAAGAACCTGCCCTGGGTAAAATGGACAATTGCTGCTTCAAGGAATCTATCCAAACTCCAGAAGAATAATAAGAGAGTACATATTTAATCGCTCACTTTGCTCCTGTTTCTTTCAGAACCGTGTCTCTTTAAATCTACTGAGGAAGATATTCCTTCTGGCCCACAGGATGCCAAAATGACTTGATGATTTATTTATGCAGCACTTGGCAGCCTATAGTCCAGATTGTGGCTGAAGCTGAATTTTATGAGCCTTCCCCTAGTGAGTATATTTTAAAATTATATTAAAAATATATTTTTTGAAAACCTCAGTCATGTTTGGCCCAGCCTCAGGCCCTGAGAACGATGGTGATAGAACTAAGGAATTAATATTGCTAAGGACCTAGCTGGTGAAATTTTTATTGTGAGAGCTTAAACAAGTGTTATGCTTTCATTGGGGGAAGAATAAAAATTGTATTCAAACCTAAATGCTTTAGTGATATCAAATATGACCTTTTCTATTTGTAGCAATTCATCTGGTCATTCAACAACTATTTATTGGGCTTCTCACTATGTTGCAGGAAGTCTTCTAGGCCCAAGGGATTGTGGTGAAAAAAGATAAACACTGCTCCTTCTCTCCTGTAACAGACATTTCAGAAGAAGAGATGGATGATAAATAGGTAAGTAAATATCATAGGTGAACAGAATAGTTTCAAATCAATAACAATAAGTCCCTTGAAATAAAAAGGAACTTTGAGCTGAGACGTCCCCCCTACCCCCCTGATACAGTGAGTTTGCATGTTTGCCTGAAAGGATAGCTTCTTTAATGTTAAATCAGAAAAATAGAGGATCTGTCAAAACACTTTCCTGGACAATTTTACTTCTGCAAAATCCAAGCCAAAAGGAAAATACGTTGTCAAGCTCAAATGAAAGGGTTTAGATCAAAAGACAGGAGTTGAAGATTTGAAGGTAGTCAGAGAATGTGGCTCTAGAAGTGACTTTGTAGTTTGGCATTGTAAGTTTAAATTTTACAGGATCAGTGATTAATTTTTGTAAGGAGGCCCAAGTTTACAAAGTCTGAAATAAGGCCAGAGGGGCAGGGTTTTTAATCAATGGATAATAAAAAGTGACACAGCAAGGATAAGAACTTAAAATCACGATCAGTCTTTACTGAGAAGTATTAATAATAATGCTTCACGCTTGCATGCCACTTTATGTTTTTTTTAAGAATACAATTCACATTTTTTATGTCCTTTGAGTTCCTCATCAATTCTGCAAGGTGTTGCAATCCTCATGTTAGAACAAGAAACTAAGTCACGGAAGAGTCATATGCTTAAAAATCATGTAACTGGTTCTTTTCCACAGTTTGTCATTTACAAAGCGGGGACCAAACAACACCAGAATTATTTTTTGGAGGGTGGGCCTCTTGTAATACAGGCTTCCCCTGCTAGGTAAGTGTTCTAGGAACTCATCAACATCAGTGTATCAGCTAATTTTGTTGCGAGGGGCTGCATTAGGCTTCAGTGAATTATTATTGTTATTTTTTTTTTTGAGATTCTTTCAACACTTTTACCTTTCGTGATGAATGATTTTCACAAACACTGTGCTGAGTGTCCAGCAGTTTTTCACCAAAACCAGCATGACTGCCCTCCATGCCCCACCCTCCTTATTCACCTAATCTCATCCTGGCATCTTTTTTTGTTTGTTTGTTTCCCCAGATGATGAAAGTCTTCAGAGGAAAAAATTTTGCTCATGTGGAAAAGGTGGGGAAAAGATGCCAGAAGCACTACCAGACATCAAAATCGATGAGTTCAAAAACTGTTTTGAATGGTGGAAAAAGTGTCTTGATAGGTACGTTACGTGAAAAGGAGGGTATTTTGATGGTGATGGAAGTTTAAACATGTAAGAGTAAATACACAATTTTTTATAAATAAATTCTGGGGTTTTTTGGGTCCCCTTTGTGCTAAAAATGCAGACAGGGCACTTCACAATTTTAAATGAAGCCTTCTTTGTGATTACAGTACATGCTGTTTCTGTAGTAAGATGAAAGTAAAAACTTCTGGTAGTCCATAATTTTGTTCCCAGTTTTATTCCATTTTTATGTGAATTTTTAAAACTAAAATTATGCCTCCAAAGTATAAAAACAACCACTTAAACAAGCAAATGGGTAGAGAAAATGCCCCAGTGGTCCTATCTACCGAACAAGCTACTTAAAACTACGGTTTGATGTGTAGTCAAGTAGACAAGGAGTCGAGTTCAAAGACATGTCTGGCTTTTATTGCTGACATGACTATTGTGAGATAGACTTTACTTCACTTAATATTAAAAAGTGAAGGTGAAAGGAAGGCTTGACATTGTGTCTTAGTCTAGGCCAAAGGATATGGGGGGCCTAACGAGTTACAACAGTTACTGTAAAAAATCATAACCAAGAACAATCCCCATAAATCTGAATCTTTACTGAAGAATTGCTGGTCAAGGAACAAAAAAATTAATGATTCAAATTAAACTCACTTAAATTATTTTTATGTCCCTTTTTGGTAAACAAAGACCTTTTCTTAAAACATAAAATTTTAAGGAATTTATCATTTATAATGGAGTAGATGTAATTATTGCCATGTAACATTAATTGGAGTGTCAAATACATTTTAATTAATTTATTGGGTACTAATAATGTACAAGGATATGGCACAGAACATGAAATTAGACACTTTCCTGGCCATTGAGTATCTAATAATAATTCAACAGATAGATACAACTCAACACTCTTATGCTAATGTGAATCTACCACCAGTAAGCTTTCTAATGATTACCTTTGTAGAATTTTTTAATTATTGCATAATTTTTACATAGTGCAGTCCTCAATGCCCAGGCCTTTTAAGAGAGATTGCTTTATGAGAGAACTGTGTTGTGTGTTAGCATGTGTTTGTGTTGAAGGTACTTAGGCATAAATTCGAGCTGGGATTATAGTAATTTTGTTGTCCAAAAGTACCAAGTGGAAAAAAGTTTAATCTATTAGGTCTCCCTTCCTATAATATACATAACTATGTGCTATACTGAACTGACTGGAATAGAAAAGTTGGGCCTGGTCAAACTCTGTATTCTTGAGAGTATGGAAGACCCTGCCTGCTCTATTCCAGTTAGGGCTCATGATACTTCTTCAGGGTGATCATAGAGTCTGGACTCCATTGACACAATGGTTCACACTCTGAAGAAGTCTCAAACCAGCAGATTCATCTAATTCCAGATGAGAGCTCCCCAATTCATTGACTGTCTGGATCTGCTGGAACTTCATAAGAGCCAAAATCCTTTGAGTTTTTTTCTACCCTTTGAGATTATACTGAATTAGTCTCATCGTTCTTCTATTTGATAGCTGATTTCTTTGGTTGTTCTAGAATATTCTAAGTAAAAGCTTCAGTGGGGCCAAGAGTCCTAAGCAGGTGATACCATAGTATTGATAATAGAAAGGTCTGTCTTTGGAATCAGCTAGATCTTCATTTGAATCGCAACTTAACTACTTCTGTGTAAATTTGGGCAATTATTGCTCTACTCTTTGAGTCTCAATTTCTTTATTTGTGAATGAGAATGTTCATATATACCTTAGAGGATATTGTGGGGATTAAACAAGAGGAAAAATATGGCACACAGCATCTAGGACGTACTCAAAACCATGAGCTCCCTTACATCTTGACTCTTGAGAACCTTGCCTTATAAATATATCTCCATCTCATGCATCATTTCAAGTCAAAGATATATGAGGGGGGACCCCCAAAAAACAGAATTATTTTTTGGAGAGCAGGCACCTTGTGGTACAGGCTTCCCCTGCTAGGTAAGTGTTCTAGGAACCCATTGGCATTAGTGTACCAGCTAGCATTGTTGTGAGAGGCTGCATTTGGCTTCAGTAAATTTTTTCTTGCAGATTCTTTCAAAACATTTGCCCATTTCATGATGAGTGATTTACGAGCATACCTGTCCACACTGCATTGAGTATTCAGCAGTTTTTGACCAAAACCAGCATGATTCCCATGTACCACCCTCCTTATTCACCCAATCTCATCCAGAGCAACTTTTTTTTGTTTCTCTGGATGAAAAGACTCCTCAAAGGGAAATGTTTTACCGATGTTGAAGAGGTGAAACAAAAAACAGCAGAAGCACTAAAAGGCATCAAAATTGGCGAGTTTGAAAACTGTTTTGAACAGTAGAAAAGGCATCTCAATAGGTGTATTGCATCAAACTGAGAATTTTGAAGGTGACTGAAGTCTAAATATGTAAGAATAAATATGTAATGATTTATAAATAAATTCTGGGATTTTTGGACCCTACCCCCCCCCATACAAAGTGAACTTAATGGCTTGGTTTCATCTGGCTGCATATGTCATCTGAAATTTCTAAGTACTTTACTGGTACAGTGGAGCCTTCCTATAATGCCATCCTTGGATTTCTCGCTCTAGAGCCATTGTGTAGAAAGGTGTAGAACAGAAGTAACTTCCCTCAAATGGGGTTTAAGTTAAATTCACCCACCTTATCATATAGCATATGGTGTACTAGGGAATAGAGTCTCCATGTATTATCTTCCAAGGTGATATTAAATTTCATTTTGCAGTTAAGACTTAATTAGGATCTTTGGCATGCTAAATTCACAGTTGAAAAAGTAAAAAGTTTGAACTAACAGTTGCTAAGTTCTGTAGTTAATACCATGGAAAATAATCAAGTACGTTTCATCAATTTGTTATTTTCCCATCAAGGGCAACCTTGTCACTTTCGCAGAGCTAGAGATTGGGTCCCTTTTAATGAATGTGACTTCTTAGAGGCAGGATTCTGAATAGACTCTGTGATTCCTATAGAACAGTCTGTTTTCCTAACAGCTATCTAGACAGGATCAGTGTTGTTACTTCAAGAGTTATACAATGGAATGGGGGGAGTTATAGGTAATCCCTTCTTCTGAACTAGCTTGAAATAAAAATTAAATGGGCCTTGAGCGTTTGTGAATTGCGGTGTTTCATTGGGGCCATGGAACACTAAGTGAGACTCAGAAACAGGGTGTTAATTCAGGCCTAATCATTTAATTCCACTCTGTTATGTGCCGTATTTATTGCCCTCCTGGATCTGTTTTCTATGGCCTGATAAAGAGACAGTGATTTTCTGAAGCTCAGTAAGGGACCATTTTATTTATATCGTTAGTTAGTCCAATAAAAGCACTGGCTTCAGATTCCTGCTGTTATTTTCTGTTTTGTAGCCTTGTCATTAACTATGAAAATGCTGATGGGGTTTCATCTCCCGGGCTGATATTGCTTTAGTTGAATGGGGCCTTGTAAGGAGAGGGAAAGGACATGACTTAGATTGACTGTAGAAAAGTTAAGTTTAGTGTACCCAGATGCAAATTGACTGGGAATCAACTCAGGTTTTAGCAGCAAATATGTACTTTCCATTATTACATGTGTTAGTGTTATAAAACTTGATTGATGTTTTATAGAGTGAACTTAGGCCCTTTTATGCTATGATTCTGTTTGTGAACCAGACAGGTTTCTAAATTTTTAAAAATCAAACATTACTGCCACTCTCCACAGAGTAAAAATAGTTCTAGCTTTGCACAGAAGGTAATGAAATGTGGCTCTAAAGTTGTTTATGTGTGTCAGGCAAAGGAAAATTAGGAAAAATAACAACAAATGTGCCATAGGATGTCACTTTGGATTCTCTTTTCTTTTCTTTTTTTTTTTTTTAATAGTTTTAACTACATAGTTTGATTGTTTTCCTAAGAGTGTAAAGTGTTAAGGAGAGGTCTAGAATAATAAAAGGATGATGAGAAACATTTATAGAGGTCATTTGAATTACTGATATGGCAATCAGAAGATAACACAGGTGCATTAATGTAACATTCTGTGTAATTACTAGTGTTTCTAATGGAGTTACTGTGTAGTTATCCATGTAATAACAGACATTATTTCACAGCAGATATGCAATTAGGTTCATCTTGTTTGTGTAGTGCACAAATGAAAAGCAAAAATCTTTATTCTTGTTTTAACACTAAAAGGTGAGGACATTTTGAGGACTAGTGGATCTCTTTATCAGATAGTTTATCTTTTTAAGGCTGTCTAAAGCATACATTCAGCAAATAAATGTGAAAAATATTAATGGTAGGTGGCTTTCATACCTATGTTGGTACTTAGATGTTTGGAGCAAATAGCATGGTAGAAAGTTGTATTGGGGGATGTGGTTGAAATTGTACGAGCAAATGTGCATGGATGTGTATACAACAATAACCGAAAGCTATCACATTCTTACTGAAATTTTAAAAATGAATATTCATTCATTTTGCCAACAAATTTTTTTTTACACTTTCTATGTGAGATAAACAGCCAATGATGTAAGTCATGCCTTCAAGCACTGGGTAGAACCTGATGATCCCAGATATCTTGCCTCTTCCAATGTGGCAGGAAGAAGTGGCAGAAAGTTCCAAACCCAAAAAGCCATCTGAAGTGTATAAAATGAGCAATCGGTCTAATTCTCCTAAATACGGAGAGTTATACCTTTGAATTGCATGGGGGTGGGAGGGTGGGGGAAACTCTGCTGTATATGAGGCCATCACTTAGTACTTTAGAATTTATGAATCACTGTATTATATGTTAGACCTTTAAAACAATCTTGTGAAGTTGGTAGATTAGGTATCTTCATTTTACAGATATGATATCTGAGTCTCAAAGAGCTAGTGTGGCTGGTCCAAGGTCACTTGTCAAGAAAATGGTAGAGTCAGGTTTTCGCATCGCAGATCCAGCACAAGTCCCCTAAATAAAGATTGAGAGAAGCTACATTAAAAAATGACAATGGCCCCACTCGTGTCCCTGCCGGTTCTAACTTTTTGTGTTTCTAAAGTAAGTGCCAAATCATGAATTTTAGGTGGAAAAAGGCGCTAAAATAATTTTAAAAAAATTTTTTAAAAAGATGTGGGGAGTGTGTCTGAGGGGGCTGGAAGGAACGGTAAAGACATCGGAGGCCACAGGACTAAGGGAGGGAGGAGAAAAGGGTGTTGGCTGCGGTGCCACATTCTGGGGATCAAGAGAGCACAGGGCATGGAGGGTTTGCATAGAAAAGCTGTGGAAAATGTGTACTGAATGGCAAACAGCACCCAGGTGGTAGAGGCCTTGACACAGAATTTACCTGGAAAGAAGTGAAGAGCCACTGACAGTTTGGGACAGGAGAATGATATTATAAAAATGGCTTTTCATGAGGATGAGTTAGTAATAGCAACAGAAAGTGGCTATTATTGGCAAAGACAGGAGTTAGGAGCCTATAGCAATTGTACAAGTCTAAGGGAGAACCTACAGCTACTTAAGAGAGTATAGAGCCACAGGATTTAATAGTTCTCTGGCGAATTAGAAAAACTGTTTTTTAAATGTTGTAAAGTATTCAAATAAATCAGTCACAGCTGCTCTCCCTTCTTGAGAAATAGTTCCATATTAAACTTGGCTTTCAGCAGACACGAAAAGCAAAATTAGGCAATCATCTAAAACCCAGGGCATGCCCTATATTTAATAGATTTCTCAATAATTTTTCTTATAATGTTGATAAAAATATTATCTAATTCAGGCAAGAAAAAATACTTAGATCTCGAGCTTTTCAAATATCAATATTCTTATTAAACTAAGTTACATAAGGCTGCTTTAATGCTTCTACATATTTTAAATATATAAACAAAGATTAAATGAATGCTAAATTTGGAGGCCAACATAGGATTTTTTCCCCCCTTTGGGAACTAAGTAACATAGAATAGAATAATAGTAACAATAAAGGGTAAATTTAGTGTTTTGAATTAAATTCAGAGTCTTTACAGAGAATTTCATAAAACTTTGATATTAGCCAGGGGTTAAACTATTAATTGAACAACATGCTTTTAAGATAAGTAAATCTGTTATTCCTAGATAGCCTCAGGCAAAATCCTGAGCTAAGATATATTGTCATGCTGGCTCTATAAACTTGAGCAAATTCTTTCACATCTCTGGGCCTCAATTTTCTCATCTGGGAAATGGGGATGATAATAGCACTGCCAGCCCTCACAGATAACTATACAAAGGTCAGTCACTAATGTGATTTATCTCCCAGTCCCTTTGTGTGCCCCTATGTCCTCTGGTCCCAGGGTCCTCATGGTGGCTTCTCAGCAACACTTCATTATCCCATCACCCATGTTAAAGTTACCTGTCCTGAATTCTAGCTCATCCTATTTAGTGCCCTAATTTTGGCTAGGATGATAACCAGCTGCATGCCAAGATGTCAATGAATATTAATATATCAACCGTCTCAGAAATCTTATTTGCATTTTAACAGGGTTTTTAAAAACCTTAAGCCAAATAGGGAAGATGGTATTAATTTTAGGTTCCTCAATTGGCTGGAGAGGAAGATTCTGGCAGAAAGAGAGGGAAGAAGGTCCTGTATCATGCCCACACACAGGTAGACTCTGCAGAGAGCTCAGTTTCTGGTGGTCCCTTAGTGGCTCTCTAATCAGCACCCGATATGTGGCTGCTCCAGTAAAAAGCCTATTGCCTGGACACTAGGGCCACCGAGGTGAGTCCTACAATTAGGAGCATTTTTCTGGATAATAGAATATGCCACCATTCCTTTCACATTTGGCGACTACGAAGATGCCCTCCTTGGTTTCAGCATCTATGCTTCCTATGGGGTTATAGCAAAGGGCTGCATCCTCGTGTCTAGTGTTCCAGCTACAGTGAAAGCCGACTGGGTCTTCCTCCTGTGTTTATCAGCACAGGAACTTAATTTGCATCACGCTTCCTGCGGCTGAAGAGAGCTGCCCTGCATCCCTGCGTAAAGAGCTCTTTCCTTCCAAACCAATCGTGGCACTTGCTTCCCTCGGCCCTGGCGCCTACCTACAGCTGTGCTTACTGAAGTGAGACTGTAATTTGCTATAGCATGCCAGAGTATTAATAGACAATTATTTATTGCAAATCTGAACCATTTATACTGTTTACTGGCTGACACAATGTAAAATTTTGATCCAAATGTTAATGTGTCCATGACATTGCATAATTCTGTTCCATGCCATGGTCTTTCTCTTCTAAATGAATCGAATTTGCAGTACAAGGAAATGGCATTTTTAATGGATGAATGATTTACAGCCTCAAACTTATAAGGCTATTATTTGTGTAACTAAGGGAGAATTGGCTAATTGCAATAACACAGCAAATTAGACGAGTTTAGGATTGTACTGGGGACAAATTCATAGGGAGAAAATGAAAATAACTTGCAAACTTCTTAAAGGGTAACTGAATAAATCTCACTTTAGCTTTACAGGGCAATTGTATTTTGGGGGGAGATCGGGTACTTTTGAGGCCAAACAGACTTATAAATATTCAATTGAGTAGAACACAGATAAAAATTACCTCTTCATAAAGAACCATATGTGTAGAAAACAGCACTTCCAATTCTCCAAATGTTTACTGAAATTGCCTACACAAATGTTTTCGGCAGTTGTGTGAAAACAAAGAGCTTTACAGTTATGTGGTTTTCATGAAAAAGACACCAATTTTAGCATATTTACCTTCTATTTGTTGAGCATGCAACACAACGCCAAAGAAGAATGATTTCCTAATGGAGATCTTCATGATTTTTCAAAATAAAAAATGTGCATCAGCAAAAATAATATTTCTTTCTTTCTGAGGTAGTCCTCTTAGGTTGTTTATATCGATCGATTCCTATTATTTATTTATTTATTTTCACCTCTACTCACAGAGAGATTGTTAAGATAAAAAGTGCCTCAACAAAGCTCTAATTAAATCTCTGAGAACTACACTGGGATGTCTAAACACAAGGACATTCAAAGTGAAGATTCTTTTAGTATTTTAGTCCATTCCTACAAATTTATGATGAGAAAAAAAAAACAATTCTGGGGTGCTCTAAGAATGATAATAAAATATTTGCACATCAGTAGAAATTACAGTTGCCTTTCAAATAACACGGGGGTTAGGGGTACTAACCCCCATGCAGTTGAAAATTAGCATATAACCTTTGACTTCCACAAAGTTTAACTAGTAATAGCCTTACTGAGACCATTAGTAATTGGTTAATACATATTTTGTATGTTATATGTATTATATACCGTATTCTTATAGCAAAGTAAGGTACGGAAAAGAAAATACTATTAAGAAAATCACAAGGAAGAGAAAATATATAAGTTATTCATTAAGTGGACATGGATCATTATAAAGGTCTTCGTCCTTGTTATCCTCACAGTGAGTAGGCTGAGGAAGAGGAAAAAGAGGAGGCATTGGTCTTGCTGTCTCAGACGTGGCAGAGGCAGAAGAAGTAGAGGAGGTGAAAGAGGAGGCGGGAGAGGTAAGCATACTCTGTGTAACTTTTATTAAAAAAACAAAAGCAAAAACCAAATAGAAGTAGACTCTTGAAGTTCAAACCTGTGTTGTGCAAGAGTCAGCTGTGTCTACAAAGTGACATTCTCTTCTCCAGACATCAAGACCTTCCCTTCCTTTCATTGGCTTTAGTGATTACTTCCTTGGTTCCTTTCCTGCTTCCAGCTACCAGTCACATCTCCTTCCAGTCTGTTCTCTACAATCTAGCTAGTCGTCTTTCTCAAATATATGTCTTGCCTTTCCCCAGCCAAAACCCTCCCCAGAATGATTAGGATAGAAAATAAAAACTTTAGCCTGAGATATACACTCCTTCTGAACTTCACATGGGAGATCTTGTTGCCGCCTATCTTGATGGTCCTGCCCTCCAGTAAAATCCAGATGACTTGGGATCCTTAGGACAGGCCATGTGCTTATCTCTAACTTCAAGGTCTTTGTACATTCCTGTTCCTTCTCTCTTTGTGATGCCTTTTCCACTCTCTTTGCTTGGCTCTTACTAATGCTTCAAGAATGGTTTTAAATAACATCTCTGTTGGGAAGCCCTTGCTAAGCCTACAAGTCTGCCAGCTGCCCTTTCCAAGGACCACCTTGGCTTCCCCTACTTTCCGTCACTGCAGTGCCACATATAGTTGCAAGACCTGGGTTTTTAATCACCTTCTCCACTGGGATGGAAGCTTTTAGAAAGCATAAGTAGTCTTTATTGGGCTTGATCACTGAGTAAATACATGGTAAATGTGGAATGACGAGTGAGGAGTACCTACTTTGTTCCAGGTGTTGAGCAAGGTCCTGTGAATAACAAAAAAATGGTTTGTACGTGGTCCCTCGTTTCAAATAGAATAACTTATAATTAAGTAGGAGTCATATAAGAGACCCCAAAATAACAGCAGAATACGATAAGGGCCATGAGAAAGGCAAGACTTGCTATAGGGTTTCAGAAAATTGAGAGTCATTCTTTAAAAATCATTGTATTTTCTTTGTTAAATGAAGATAATAATATTTACCTTACTAGGTGCTGTGAAGATTAAGTGAGATCGTACAAAAGGCCAAGTACATAAAAAAAGACTCAGCAAATGGTGCTGAGAATATTATTTCAAGACAATGTGCCACTGTTCTCCCAGACCTGCTCTACTGTGCTTCAGGTTTATTACTCAGCATCTTATATTTCAACTATCAGGATGCCATTGTTAGAGTAGGAGTCTTATCTATATATGGCAAGTAGCTTGTATTTCAAATTAGGACATAATATGCTGCTAAGTTCCTTCTAATATTGATTATAATTTAATATTTGGAAGGGCTGCCTTGCTACTAATAAACTTTAATTTCAGTAATTTTGAAATTTTAAGGAGCCAAAGGTAGGAATCATAACTTATACTCAGCAAGTAGTCAAAGAACTTTGTTGAATTTTAATTAGAGAACTTAAAAAATCTGACTTGTTTATTCAGTATATATTTACTAAGTTCTTGGATAGACCCTTTTTCAGTATCCACCTTTCTTTCCACAGACCTCCATCTAGAATGAAAATATGTGAGGGGGAAATGGGAAGCAGTAGCCAATTGCAATGATGTAGACAAGTAGTGACACAATGACTGGTGGAAATTGGATCAGACTTTAATATTCATTGTAATGCCCATGTAGGTTGACAACCAAGTCCCATTCCTGTAACTTACATGATAAACAAAGCCACCATATTAGTACTGGACTCTGGGGTATGTAGTGATCAAGAATTTGGGTTGCAAAATTAGACAGGTCTGTGTAACTGTGTGATTTTTGCATAAATTGCTTTATTTTTTAAAAATTCCAAATTCTTCACCCATTTCATGGGGATTATAAAACCTACTTTCTAAGATTGTTTTGTAGGTCCATTGAGATAATATATACAAAACATTTAACATAGAGAAATTCATTGCATAGATTTTTTTTTTTTTTGAGTTAGAGTCTCACTTCGTTGCCCAGGCCAGAGTGCAGTGGCACACTCACGGCCACCCCAGCATCCACCTGCTGGATTCAGGCAATCCTTCTGCCTCAGCCTTCCAAGTAGCTGGAACTACAGGCAGGCATTACCATGCCCAGCTAATTTTTTAAAAAAATTTACTGTAGAGAGGAGGTCTTGTGAAGTTGCCCAGGCTGGTCTCAGACCTGTGGTCTCAGGTAATCCTCTCACCTTGGCTTCCCAAAGTGCTGGGATTACAAAATGGATTTTTTAAAAATCATTTTTAAGATAAGTCATGTAATCGCTGACATTTTAAGACTTTAAATTAAGGATGCCTGTTTGAGAGAGAATATTTTTATATTATTCTTACTCAACTGAATGCCTAGTTCATACTCATTGGACAGTACAATCTTATCTTCCTCCAGACTGGCAAGGAATATAACAGATTAGAAACATGCATTCAAAAAACAGGACCCATAGACCCAAAAGTCCTAACTAAATCAGTGCAAATAGAAAGTTTGGATTATTCCTTAAAATAACGAGCTTCCACTTTGAGTACATGACATCTCTTAGTCTTGATTTCTTTGTTTTTAAGCACAATTGGAGTGTGGAAATATTAATAGAAAGAGAATAAAACATTTTTAGACCCTATCACAGAGAAGCCAGAAGGATTGTTAGGCTCAGTCCTCTACATTTAGAAAAAGGCTCAAATTAGTTTCAAACATTTTGTTCTAATCTGTAACCACAAAAACACATTGACAAAGTTGAAAGAAAATATACATTAAATTTCAACTGGGGTGCCCATATTGGATCATAAAACTTGCAGCACACAACATTGTGAACGACTACTTATACATCATTTAAATATTTTTGGGATAACACAATTATCTTGAGTTAAATATCTTTGCATTAAAGGCATTAAAGTTGTTGATTTTATTCATTGAAAATATGCTACAAGAGGTGAGTGGATTGCCTGAGCCCGCGAGTTCGAGACCCACCTGGGCAACTTGGCGAGACCTCATCTCTACAATAAACCAAAAATTAGCTGGGCGTGGTAGCGCGCGTCTGTAGTTCCAGCTACTGGAAGGCTGAGGCGGAAGGATCGCCAGAGCCCAGCAGGTCGAGGCTGCAGTGGCCAGGAGCGGCCACTGCACTCCAGTCTGGAAGACAGAGTGAGACTCCAACTCCAAAAAAAAAAAAAAAAAAAGAAAAGAAAATATGCTACAAATTCTGTAACCCTGTTTGGATGCTTCTTCGTTGTTTAATACTCAGAGTCTCTAAAATTAGAAGTAACCTGGACCACTATGAGGGAGAATTTTTAAAAACCTCGAAATTAGTTTTTGGTGGATGGGCCCCTTGCAGTACAGGTTATCCTCTCTATGTAAATGTTCTAGGAACTTATCGGCATTAGTGTACCAGCTAGCGATGTTGTGAGAGGCTGTGTTTGACTTCAGTAAATTACTTTTGGAGATTCTTTCAACATGTTTGCCCATTCCATGATGGGTGATTTACACAAACAATGTGTGGCACCTGACCACACTGCGCTGAGTGTTTAGCAGTTTTTTTACTAAAAATGACATGACCCCTGTGCCCCATCCTCCCTATTCACCTGATCTCACCCAGAGCAACTTCTTTGTTTCCCCAATGAAAAAAATCCTCAAAGGAAAACATTTTGCCAGTGTGGAATAGGTGAAACAAAAAGCATCAGAGGCACTTAAAGGCATCCAAATTGAGTTCAAAACCTGTTTCGAGAAGTGGAAAAAGCCTCTTGATAGGTGTATTGAAGATGACTGAAGTATAAACATGTAAGAATAAATACACAATTTTTTATAAATAAATTCTGTTTTTTTGGTGGGGAGGGTCCACCCTCATATCTTGATTTCTAAGGAGTCACACCCTTTCTAACACACTCATCTAATTAATGCCCGATTTTGAGCAACAGGAAAAACTACCCACTTTTCTTTTTTTTCTCCCTCCCTCCCCCTCTGCCCCCCCTTTCCCCACATGCCTGCCCACTGAGTCCACCCACTTTTCATATTAAATGTTTATATTTTGCTTTCACATATCATTCAAGAAGAAAAGCCATAAACAGGAGTATATCTGTTAAGAGCCAGTGTTCCATTGTGTCCAATGGAAGAATTCTGTGGGAGTTGCATAGGGCGGTGTCACTGATGTACATCAAGAAGAATTCAGATTTCATAGTATTTGTTCTAAACCAGAACATTTTACTTATTATTCATAATACATGTTGCAAGCAAACACCAAAATGGCTCATTTGGAGCCTTTTTTGCTCGCCGGCTAATGCACATTAACGCCAGTACACATTCTGTATTACGGAGCCATAAAATGCATTTGCATAATATTGAAATTATAATCCCAAATGTGTACTAAAAACCTTTATGAAAAATTGTTACTGCTCAGCTACTATACAGTGGCTAATTTTTAATCTTCAGTCTCTCAGCTGCGAGTGAAGATGGGGTATTCTTTAAATAAAAATCTCAGGAGTAAGAGCCTGGAAACTTAATTCTCCCCTTCTTTTAAGCAGCTATTTTTGGAGGGAGAAATATACTATCCAAAGTGATTCTGCTGTTTGTAGACTGTTGATTTGACATTTTAGATTAGGTGAGAGTACCAGCCTTGTCTCACCAATGGGATGAGAGTTTCATAACCCCGCTGGAGGACCTCTTCCTAGGCAGGGAAGAAGGCCTCTGGAAAAGTAGCCAAGGTGGCAAATATTTTAGCAGAGAATACTGCGGGCCACCATTCCTTTATTGCCATCTATGTGTGCAGTGCTATGGCCAATTCTTGAATAAATTATAACAATGGACCCTCACAATAACTCAGTGAGGTAGCTACCTATCCCTTATGACGAACCAGAGAGATGAAGCACTTGCCAAGTCTCCCACCTTTCAGGTGTAGACCAACATTTGTTGACTACCATATTCAACTACTGCGTCCAACAACAGTGTTAAATACACATGCTCGAATCTTCAAATGATTCCACAACCGTACTTTCTAATAATCTTCAGAGTTCTAGATGAGATCTTCCAGAATTAACATCGCTGAGTTGCTTTCCCACCGAGACTTTTTGACATACATTTTAATAAGGTGAACCCTGATGGACGGGCTGAATTCTCAACTTGTGCCTAGTGGGGCCAGAGAGCGCCCCTGCACTTCCTGTACAGAATTGGTCAATCTCTTAGCCATAGGCCTCTTGCCTTTTCCCATGGCCCAAGGCAGAAGTTTACCCTCTGTGCAACCTCAGGCAATTCTACTCAGTTCACCAAACTGTAAAGTCAGGAAGTGTTCTCTGGTGCCCTCTCACCAGACTCTATCTCCTTCCTTCTCTTCTATCTTTTCTGGAATGTATAGCTGCAGGCAGGGAATAAAAACATCAGAGTCAAACAGGACTGTCCCCTCTGAATGGCCATCTTATTCTTGTGGCTTCCTCACTAGAATCAAGGGAGATCTAGAGATAAGACAGAATAAATATCCTTCTTCATTTGTGGTTTTTTCATTTGGAAAAGAGTTTCCTTATTTTTCCTTAGTTATTTATTTAATTTTCATTTATTTGACTTAATAGGTATCACACCCACGTAGTACAAATTCAAGATTGTATAATATTTCAAAAGTTATTTTTTATACTGTGGAAAGTATGTGTGTCTTCTACTCCTTTCTGAAAAAAACCCTACAAACAATAGCATAT
The DNA here is from genome assembly GCA_963574415.1 of Tarsius wallacei. Taxonomy (NCBI): domain Eukaryota; kingdom Metazoa; phylum Chordata; class Mammalia; order Primates; family Tarsiidae; genus Tarsius; species Tarsius wallacei. Next base: position 27,988 of record CAUYQG010044099.1, on the reverse strand, counting down.
TATATGTGATATTTTGCACCTCATTTTTAAAATTTGAGAATCTCTTAGAAATCATTTATTACACGGGTATGTAGAGCTGCCTCTTCCTCTTAACACAGATATGCCATAACTTATTTAATCAGTTTTATTTTGATGGATATTAAGGTCATTTCTAACTATTTGCTATTAAAAATATTGCAGCAATAAATTTGTGGGTCATTTTGAAATGTGTGAATAGATCTGAGAGATAAAGTCCTGAAAATGTAATTGCAGGGTCACATGATATGTGCACTTTCAATTTTGGTAGATTTTGAGAAATTGTCCACTATAGAGAATGCACCAATTTACACTCCTCCCGCCTCCAACCCACTAGCAGCAATGCATGAGAATCCCTTGGCTAAACCCTTCAGATCAAGAGGTTCTGATAAAAAATGGCTAAGACTTGAGAGAAGATAGATTCAGTGGAAGGTTGGCAGAGTCTGGCTTGGTAGACAGTTGCTGGATGACTATTCTGTTCTCAGTCAAGTGACAGAAGAGAAAGAGTAGGAAACTCTTCTATCCATTTCAAATGACTTTGAAATAAACCCAAACACATGACTCTCTTGTCTGCTACTAAAAATTTCTGGGAGGTAAATTCTGCAGCCTTCTTGGGTAAACTATTTGGACTTCTCACAACTCTTCTGAAAGTCAGGACATTTTTCCTGACGTCTAATATAAATCTTTCTTGCATACATCCATTTGTGAAAAACGTGTGCTAATATTTCCCTAAAGCAATGCAAGTTCAGCTAGCTAGATAACATGATGATACAATTTCATAGCTAAAGAATGTATCCTCCAATTTTTTTTTTTTTTTTTGAGTTGGAGTCTCACTCTGTCGCCCAGAATGGCGTGCCGTGGCACATTCACGGCCACTCCAGCGTCGACCTGCTGGGCTCCGGCAATCCTTCCGCTTCAGCCTTCCAAGTAGTCGGAACTACAGGTGCACACAACCACACCTGGCTAATTTTTTTATTGTAGAGACGAGGTCTTGCCAAGTTGTCCAGGCTGGTCTTGAACCCGCAAGCTCAGGCAATCCACTCGCCTCAGCCTCCCAAAGTGCTGGGATTACAGGTTGAGCCACTGAGCCCAGCCTCCCTTTTTTTTAAACAGCAGACATCCCAAGTTATTTTAGAAACCTTTAGTACCAACACAAGGGATAGTATGAGCCCTTTTATTTCATCCTGTATTTGATGTAGCTATGGACTTCATGAGACTGTGTATGTGTGTGTACTTTAAAACATTGCAGTGTTCTCAATTTCTTCTTCTCATATATTATAACCACAGAATTATGATACTTACGCATTAGACGCTGATTAACATACAACTTTCTTAACAGTATGTCCAATATCACTTCTGCTGAAGGTGACAATGTCTCTGTAACTGAGAGGCTTGTAGGTCATTTCTGAGTGTATCTTTCTTCTGCTGCCTAAATCCAATAACTATTTTAGGAACATTTGGCATCCAAAAAATCCCAGCATTGCACAAATTAAAACATCTGCTTATACTTTGACACTCTCATTCTTCAAAGGTTAGTTGGATTTGCGGTTGCTTTGTTCAACAAGACTGCTCTTAGAGCCCAAGGATGCACATTTAATTATTAGGAAGATCTGTTTGACAGAGCTGTGGAGGAAAAAAATTACCCTTCATATTCAGACCAGCATTAACATTTTTATAGAATGAGATTGCCTGAGAGTCAAAGAAGGGGAGAAAACTCCAGGAAAATAAATATGAATCTATTTGGTCACTGGTCTTCTCCTACTGATTTACAAGAGTCCAACCAACAACTGTTTGCTCTGTTCCCTAGAACTCATCAGCTTGCTGTTAAAACTGGCATTTCTGATTTCTGCTAAGGTTAAAGACAGCAAAGTAAACTCTGCTTCCGACAATAAATAACAGAGAGAGTTTTTCTATTCATTCAAACAGGCTTTAGATCACAGCAGACAGCTACAACCAGGTGCATTTAGCTACATTTGTCATTGCCACAAATGCAAAACATGTGAAGAATCTGCTGCAAACGGGTCTAGATTCAGCCTTTTTCCACTTCAAATATATTCCCATCCCTAATTGCTGCTGAGTCTTCTTTACCCTCATCATGGCTATAATAAAGGGCAGGGCTGAGGTGCCCATAGTAAAACCGGCCTCTCCTGATTGGTTTGCTTATTTATGCAAGTCATTGGTGCCAGGTAGCAGATTGTCCACTGGAAGGCTTTCTGTGTCTCAGGCCAGAGACGGGTCATCTGCTCCCTGGGCAATGCCAAGATAAAATGTGTCAAGAGGCAGCGGTGGCTAGGGAGCCAACTCTTTTCTCACCAAGCCCCACCTCCAGGCCCGGCCCCTTGGGTGCAGCCTTTTCATTGCCACTTCAGAGGCAACAGACCTTAGCTGTTGGACATGGAGGATGGGGCTGGGAGAAGAAGGAATGCATAAAATATGCGGCAAGAGGGGTTTGGTGAGGCAGGAACCAGCAGGTGAACCAGGACTTATTTGGAAACATGCAGCTGGGCATGTGCTGTTTGCATATCAGAAACCCTTTGTGACAGCGCCTTGCCTGGCTACATGGGCGCCTCAGTGGGAGATTGGTCTGAAGCAGAAGATGAATTCTCGGAGAGAGTAGTTACTTCCTACTTAATTTGTGCCTAAGTTAAGGGACAGCGCTCTCATAGGGACCTGCTGCAAAAGAGCTGAGGGCATCTGAGATTTATTTTCCTTCTGCCAAGTGAATTATATCCAAACTCGCCTTCTCAAGATCTTGCAAATTCCCTTGAAAAATGATTTAACAATTTAACAGAAAACAACAGCAAAACAAAAGCCATGTTGATGAGGGACAGAGATAAGGTTGGGTTTGAAATGAGTGACGAACCTCGTAATGAGGTGTGCAGCTTTGTATATTAAGCTATTCCTCTGCGGTACTTTTCCAGATGTGATGGAATACATTTATTTTTGTGCTCATGTGAACTGAAATAATACAAATGAGATACTAAAAAGATATCATTACGTGCAGAAGTAGGCAAAGAATTTAGCATCCCAATCCTATAAGTTAACAGCTGTGCGTAAAGCAATTCGGAACTGCTTCAAATCTGCAGGTTGCCCGGGAACCTCTGTCTAGCTCGGATGGACTGGTGATGATCTACGTGTGAATCCTGCACGTTGATAGTTCAAGGCTACTTTATTTCAGGCAAAAATAAATAGCTTGTAGTAAGAAGCCTGTCTTTACCGAAAGCCTGCAGTACGGCTGAATACAGCCACTGCAGTAGTGCAATAAAACGGGATGAGTTTAAAACTTCCAGATGGTACCCTGTACAGTGCCTGAAATAAAATGGAGAATTAGGGTGCCCCAAGGTGTGCACAGGAAAGGCAATTACATGAAATAAATGGGCCTCGGGCCTACAGGATGCTCAAGTATGCTACACAGGAGACATATAGTACATCTGGTGAACAGATTTTATCACACACTGGAAAGCCATAAAGCACGCCGTTGAATATCGGAACCCCGTCTCACAATGACATTTTACCTGTGTTGGTATTCAGTGCTGTTTATTTTAAAAGGTGCTGTAATCTCAATGATGTGTTTTAAAAGCCTTCTTAACATTGTTTTCTACTATGTCCCATTTTGAGGGGGGCAGGTTGATTCAATGCACTGAGAGTATGGACAAATAGCCACTCTGGTCGCACGAGATCATGTTTTTATTTCATTTATCTCGTTGCTGATGTGATTTGAGTAATAGGATTATACTTGTCAGCACTCCCCATTTGGGAAAATGCCAACGTATTTTTAATGCTGGTTCCCACATCTCCTTTTTTATTGTCTGTAGCTTCACTAGAGTTTCCCTCCCCAACCGCCCCTCCTTTTTCTTAATGTTCAAAGAAAAAGCGATTTTTTTCCCAGTGGTGGGGGTTTGTGAGGAGGATTTGTTGGCACAGAGCCCTATCTTGTTACTTCCTGCACAAACGTGGATCTGCTTTCTGTTGGAAAATGGTGTGCTCCTTTTCTATTGTAAAAAAAAAAAGACCGACATTCATTATTGTTTTAAGAGTTGCTGTAATAAAATTCTCTCAGTACTTAAAGATAGTTTTAGTGTCCCTCCTAGGATTCATTCTAGCTTTGATAATTGGGTAATTGCGTCCCCTCCCCCACCAATAAATATTTTCACCCAATTAAATTTAAAACTATAATAAATTTTAAAGAATTATAGCCTAAAAATTCATACCCTAGAACCAGTATTAAGTATGAATATTTATCTTAAGCCATCAAGCAGTGCAGCCTGTTTATGTGTTCCTGTACCTCCTGTTCAGCCTTCTCGCTCTTGAGAGCTGCCGCCAGCTGTGTGGCTTCCCTGGGTGCCGGGAATACTAGTGTCCTTCACTGCCCACGTGGTTTTTGGGCAAGCAATCCTTCATTTCAATGTTCCTGCCCTGCTGTTTTCAGACAACATTATTCATTCATTCATTCGTTTACTCTCTCAGTTATTCGTTTTCTTATTCATTTGTTCATTCATTCACTCATTCATTCCTGTGTTCAGTTAAGTTCTAACAGAGGGATTAGGCCAGTGCTTGTGGCTGAGGCTGAGTGTGGAGAGATGCACAGATGGGCAGGTCGCTGCCCCCACACAGCTTATAGCTTAGCTTCCATCCCTTTCCATTTACTCCAAAACCAGTATGTCCAGATCAGTCTCCCAAGACTTTATGACATGTGAACCCTCTATTGCACAACAGCATATACTCTCAACACTAAAGGGCAACTAAGCCACATGGACACTGCTCCTGGTGCTCAGATGCGTAATAGTTGCAGAGCAGCACCCAGAAGACAGTCCAGGAGTTCACATTTCAAACTCCAGCCCACTAGAGATGCCAAACTTCCAGTTCCCTCTTGTGAGAAATAGACATTCAGTGACAGTCCCCAAAGTCAGTGGATTTTGGCAACGGTAACACCTGGAACCCTGGAGCCAGAAGCAATGGCAAAAGGGCACCACTGGCAAAGCTGAAGCCAAGCTGGGAGAAGGGGAAAGTACGGCCGCGGCAGGAATGAGAGAGGTGAGGAATTGATGACTAGGGGAGAAAGACAGTCAACGAGAGAAGCTCAGTTAGGAGGATGGACCTTGGACTTTGGGATCGGCCAAAAACCTACCAGGCCTCCCATCACCATGGCTTTCCTCAGATCTGCTACCTCCCTTCATTCACTCTGTTCCTTCCTCCTAAGCCAGCTCGTTTTCATGGTGTCCCCAGACACCAAGGTGTGTTCTCTGGTCACCACCTCCGCCATCAAAGCCTAACTGTCTCTCCATCACCACACAGGGAAGCGTGTGGCAGTATTGAATACCCAGGTAGTTGTATTTTGAATGACACATTGTGGGAGAACAATGACTTAAAAACACAAAAGCAGGGATGCAGAATCATTAGGTAATGTGCTGAGCTCTATCAATAAAGAATATGCCAACAATAATATTAAGTTGGTGGAAAAATTATATGATAATTAGAAAAAAAGTTAGCTTCTAAAGCTCTATATGTATTTCAAGAATTTCTGAGGACATCAACAGGGTAGTTGTTTTAAAAGTTTTGGATCATATTACCAGCAAGAAAAAAAATATCGGAATCTAGTGACCTTTGTTGCTCAAAAATATTTCTAATGGGGTTTCAGATGGGGGCTTTGGTGATAGCATTTGGGATTCGCCAAGAAGAAAAGTCCAAAAATGTGAAGCTGGAGCTAAAATCAAGCCGGTACGTAGCTCTTATTATCATACACAGAACCAATCAACTTGATGGCAATAATATGACTCTGAAATATTCCAGATGATTGTAATTGGTTTCAAATATTTTATTTGAAGAAATAAAAGTAATACATTTCAGAAAATAGTCTAAATGAAAGATAGGAAGAGTTGACAGGGAAGAATTTGCGAGGAAACTGTTTTGTGTCTGGATTCAGTTTGTACTATATTCAGATTTTTCATCAGTTCTTAAACACTATACACAGAAACTGCAGGCAAGGGCAGGGGAATGACGTTGGTGGCTCTATGTTTTCAGGAAGCTATAAGGGAAAAGTGAGTGGAGGAAGGAATTCTTGTTACAAAGTGTGTACCTTTGTTTCAGTGCTATTTTTGCAAGGGCAGGGTGGGCAACAGGTGCCTGCTGGCTGGTCATTGCCAGTCGATGTGTCACCTGCCCTGAGGGTGGAGTTTTCTGAAAGAAGAGATCAGATCAGAGTTAGCCAAGGTTCCAGGGAGCCACCCCTAAATGGTAATCTGAGCAGGTGTGGAGAAAGGTCGTTTCCATGACAGCTGTCACTAGGCGCTCTGCCAGGGAGGCTGTCTGGGACTGTCTGGTACTTAGCGGACTGGATGCAGGATGTCAGCATCTCCAAACTGCCCCGCTGTGTGAGCAATCCATGAGTGGCACCCGGCTTTCACCAAGCAAGGCATTATAGCATGGTGGATAAAAAGAATGCGAATGGGTCTAACTCCTGCTGCTGTTGCTTTCTAACTGTGTAAACTTGAGCAAGTTATTTCATCTCTTGAAGCCTCAGTTCTCCACTCTAAAAAGTGGATGTAAAAATATTAGTGTTTTCCTCATAAAAATATAATGAATGAGGAGTAAATAAAATAACACACATAAAATTACATGGCCTGACCTATGGTACGAACACAACCATTTTTAGCAATTGTTACAAATAGTAACTCTGTAGACAAGGATGCATGAATTACAGATGTAGAAAAGTAGAGGGAAATGAGGTTCTCTTTGGGGTGTTATTGAAAACTATCAAAAAGCACATCAGAGGAAAAAAATGGAGGAAAGCAGAGTGGGTGTGGGAGACATGCAGGTGGTGAAAAATCAAATTAGATTGGAACCACTCTTCACCTAATGTCAAAGGGCTTCCTATCATTAAAGAGTCTTATCCAAGGGATGGGAGTCCTTTGGGATAAGCAGAGACAAGTGGTAGGTGCAGGAGGGCAAATCAGAAACTATTCTAGAAGTTGGCTTGGTGGTAATGAGTGATGAGAATTGCATGGGATTTTACCCAGTCGTTGCTGGATGTGAGGAGAAGTGGGTCATAATTATCATGGTCCATATGGAAATAAAGATGAGGGAAGAGGGAAGATGAGTCCTGAGGGTAGATATTGGCTATTAGGAAGGAAACTAAAGTCAGGACACCTCCTGGTTGTGATCCCAGGGATGTTGCCAAAGCTGTTTGAAAGTCCTTAGAGACCAGAGGATCTGAAAAATCTCAACATGTGAATGGTACTCATGGAAAGGTTTTGTGCTCATGGGAAATTGGTGATAGCGAGGAGCAGGAAAAACCTATTCACAAAGACTTGGGGGAATATGAATGACATCAGATGCTGGCATTCAATTTTTTATTTTTTTAGGTGACGGAGTAAAATATATTTTAATTTTTAGGGAAAATAAGAAATGTAGTAAAAAGATGAGACTTGAATTAACCTAGAGATAATTCCAGAATGTTATGAAGATAAAAATGATTTAAAAACTAGCTGATATGTCAGAATGCACTGGCAGTAATGTAGAATGAAGCAGAAATGAAACCAGACTGTAGAAATATTTCCCTGCCAATCCCATTAACCAAGCAAATCTGAGATTTGTGAGCCTTAGAGATCAACAAAGACCTTGCTATAGCTAACTCTTCAGTGCTGGATAAAAGAATGATAAGAAATGGAATTTTCTGGACTACAGATAGAAGAAAAATAGGAAGAGAGAAGCTAGTCGTTCATGAGCACAACCTCCATAAATACAAACTCTATAAATGCATACTATATTTTCATAATATCATTTTGCAAGAGACCTCTATTTTCTCATCTTGCTATCTTGAATTCTGAGTTCTGTCTCTTTGACTCCTCTAACATTCTCCTCTCAAAAATCAATTGCCAGATCCAACTACCTGCGTACATATATGCTGCCTTTATTCAATACGTATTTACTAAACATCAGCCATGTATAGGGCTCAATGTTATGTATGCCTAATATGATCCCTGCCGTTGGAGAGGTTACAATCTGGGGGAAAAGCAGATGTGCTCGGATAAATCAATAGAGCACAAGGGAGGAGGCCACTATTTTGTACATATATATATTTATACAGTGCTTTGAGTATATGACATATGAGGCAGGGGCTATGAATTCCCACTGGGTGGGCTGAAAGGGCTTCAAGGGAGTTTAGGAATTCAACAGTGAGGGCAGGGGTATAAGAGGATGTTCTAAGAAAAGAGGGACAGGAATGAGCCAAGACGTTTTCAGGAAACAAATGGAAGTTTTGTGGTGAGGATAGTGGAAGAATCATGTTCCAGTTGTGGAGGGTCAGGTTTGACATATAATCAGTTTTACATATAACAAAGACACTGTTCTCAGAAGCATGGAGCAAATAGAAACAAATAGTCCTGGGATGAGATGATGATGGCCCTAACTGAGGCTACAGGAGAACAAATGGGAAGGAGGAGCTGAGTTTGAGAAACATGGTGGAGGTAGAATCAACAAGACTGAACAATCTGTTGGGCATGGGAAATGGGAAGAGATTGGAATCCAAGATTCTTTTCAAAGTTCCCATCCTCTCTAACCTTTCTCTCCCTCATGAAATTGCTTACCATTCCCAGCTTCTGGAAGCTTTCTTCGGTTTCTTTAATAAGGCAGCACTGCCCTGCTTCTCCTTCTGGTCATGAGCAAAAAATAAATAACCTTTGGTAAGAAATCTGGCTCTTCCTTCCAACACTCATCTCTCCAAAAGATGAAGTGATTTATGTGACTTGGGTCAAGTTTGAGTTAAGTAGTAAGTCTGAGCCCCTGAGACTTATCGACCAAGCTGAGTTCCAACCCCCAGGGAAAAGAAAGAGGGAAGAGATTTGGTTGCAGGTGTGTACAGATGTGAGCTTAGAGAATTGAAATGTTCCTAAGATTCTCTTGGCGAGGGAACTTAATGCTTCATTCCAGCAGGCAAAAATAGTTTGAAGTCTATTCCCAAGATAGCGAGTCTTAAATAGAGATATGATTTGAAATGGTCGACATATAAATCTTCCTTCCAGACTTCCACGTGAAGCACACGTTTGATCCAACACACAGCAATGAGTCTTTAAGAGCTGTAATGGCCCATCATGTCAAAGGGTATTTATGGATTTACAGAGTCTTCAGATATCTGGATCTTGTGCAAGCATGATAAAAGCCCTCTGAACATTTTGCTCAAATAAATGAGTGCTTAGCTAGCTGTGTTTCTTAAATTAAATGACTCAGCCATTGTTCACTTGCTGTAAAATACCCAAGGGCCCTAGTCTACATTTTGGAGCAATGTGCTGCAACATTTCTGTTGGAAGAACAAAGTAGTTTGGGGGCTGTAGGAAATCACTAACTTCTATTTTTGTTTTCACACTGCTAACTTAATAAGAAATATGCTGCTGAGTACAAGTTTTATGACAGGCATTTCTCTGATCTTATCTCCAGTGGCCAACAAGGGTGATGGGAGCAAAACAGTTTCCTATTTGAAAACCTGATTTGGAACATAGGTCACTAATTTTAGGAACCAAATATTCCTAAAATTAGACTCTTAACTGATAGGACTTAGAAACTAATGGTTGTAGAAATGGAAATCTTGCCTGCAGAACTGTTGAGTTCTCTCATGCCAAGCAAGGAGCTAAAGAATTTCTGGCCATCTCACAAACCCTCTTCTTTGATAAGGAGAAAAATTCAGATATTATCTGTATCTTCATGAAATGCTTGTCATGAGATGGAATTAAAGTACCCATTTTTATTCAATATTTGAAACAAAATATTTATAAATCGGGACAAATGAAGCTTTCTGACAAATATCTGGTACTAGAGCAGTTGACTCTGCCAGAGGACACCCAGGCTCCCTGAGATCTTCCATGAGTCATAAACCTGGGTGCTTTGCCTCAACTCAAAACCAGCGACCAAAGGTTTTCTAATTTGTTTCAGGCAAGTAAACCAGGACCCACCAGGATCATTGCTTGAAAAAAAAATAAAAGTGCTTTTCCAATCTATACTTTTTTGTGAGATCAGTATTGGGCAAGGGTTAAATATAATGTTTCTTCTTTGGATTTGAGTATTGAAATGGGAACATGTGACATAATAATAACTGTATGGAACAAAGTGTGAGGGCTTGAAGAAGGCTGCTGCCACCATTATTACCACAGTGGCCCTCTCAGGTAACCACCTAAATCATTGAGAGAGGCAGAGCTCTCTACTTTGCTGATGTGGGGGCCAAAAGATTGCAAACATTGGGGAACAAACAGGAGAACCTGTACCTATGACCTCGGTCAAATGACCTGTCTTGCCTTTGAGTCAAACTCCCTTAGGTTTGAAGAGGGATTTGTTTCTTTAATTGTCAAGGGAAAACTCAGTTTTCCTTAAAAACCTGAAGATGGGCAGTCTCAACTTATATTTACATATGATTTAAATAAGTAGTAATTCAGGGACACTAAAAATTTATATGTAATCAAAGCTCCCCTAGGAACCACACAGAATTCCAATTAGATAACACTGTCATGCATTTAAAGAAAAGGTAGAAGACAGATAAGACACAGTCACTGGGGCAGCAGAGAGGAAGGCATGGTTCCAAAAACATAAGGGACTCAGTTGAAAAAGCTGAGTCCCAAGTCCTCTCTAGTGACTCTTCCAAAAGACTCCAGAATCAGTGTTAGGGATTGAACAGCTTTTCAGATATATGAAACCATAAACATTTCCTTGTTGTGAAGATATTTGATCTCTAGGCAAGAGGTGAAACTCATGTGTGTCTTCTCTTTAAGTTTTCTTCAACCAGATCACTGGGGGAATGCTTAGAGGAAGTGGTGAAAATCCTTCCTTGAGTTTTCATACTCTTCCTAGCACTATCCTTTAGTGTGGGACCACCAATTTTCCCTGGATTTATGGCAAAAGGCTTTGGTCTAACGGGTTATACTTTCAAGCAATGGAGACCAGCCAAGACCACTGAACAGAGAAGTGGCATGATTAGAGATGTTCTGTAAAGCCCACTCTGGCAGCAGTGTGGAGGGGTGAATTAGAGCAAGAAGATGATGGCAGGCAACGTATCATAGCTTTTCATATACTTCAAGAGAGAGATGATGAGAATTTCAAGGACAGTGGCAATTGCATTGGACCACCCATGACTACTGTTATGGTATCAAGAGCAACCATGGTCCTAACAAACCTCCTCATGACCCCAGACCATGTCATGACCACCTGGGTGGCTTCAGTGTCTATTCTGGCTTTCTTCCAGGCACTGTTCCATACCTTCCACAGATATGAGTTGACATGTCATAAGCATGTCTGCTTCTAATAGGTTTTATTGTGCATTCCTTACTATAAGAGACTTCTGGTAAATTTATAGTGTTGGCACAGAGCCATTTCCTCATCCTGCTCATAACTAAACCCAGCAAGATCATATTTACCTTTATTGCATTCTAACTGTTGTTACAAAAACAAGTAGCACAGAGATGAACACATGGTGACAGGCAGCAAGCAACCTCTCTTTTTCAGGAAGAATAAGGTTGGCAGGGGGCAATCAGACCAGTGTGAACCCATACAAGAATAATAAAATACATATTACAGCTTTATACATTGTACTGAGCACTTGTTTTGTACTAGACTCTGGGCTCAATGTTTTATATATATTTTGTCATTTAATCTTCTCAGCAATCCTATGAAGTGGGTACTGTTAGCATTCCTACCCAACAAAGAGAAAACTCAGGCTTAAATACAGTTTAAGGAACCTTCCTAAAGTTTCCTAGGTAGTAGGTGGCAGAGCAGGGATTAAAATCCAGGTCTGTCTTATTCCTGAGCTCAAGCTCAGTGACCTTGTGCCATGAAGAACATCATCATTTCCTGCACAGATGCTCATCTATTTCTGGTCCAGTCCCACGGTATATGGGCAGACTAAACTAAACTGCAGGCACTTCTTTTGTTCCAATTAAAAATAGGAGGAAAAGCCTATCCCAAATCATAGAGGACTTGCTTAGATTTCATCTAGCATTTGGGATCTGGGCCTCTGCAGTAGGGGATGTATGGAAGGATCCAGACCAGATAAACTCTCAGACCCACTACAGCATAAACCTAATCTAGGTCCTGTGAAAAAAGAACAGAATGTATCCAGCACTCGTGATGCCCCTCCTGCAAGGGTTGATGACTAGACCTATTCCAGTCACCTTGAAGGGACTTCCTGGCATGAACTGACTCCAGTCTCAAATTTATAGCACTCACAAGGCAGCAAATGATCTTTGCAGACTTGAAAAGAGGCTCAGGTGAGGTTTTGTACCTAGGCATTAACTACACATTAGCTCGAAGGACACTAGGCATTCACATCTGCCAAGGGAAGTGGGTGTATAAGCCAGAGCTCTAGGATCAAGCCTTCACCTGCCACAGAAAATTGTCAGATAAAAAAGTCACTCAGCTCAAATGGAGAAGCTACTCCTGGTCATCAGTTAACTGCACCTTGCAGAGAACATCTAAAAAGTCTGATGGCATAGAGAAAGTAAACAAAAGATTAATATCCAACATTTATATGCAAGTAATACATCATTAATGATCATTATGGAGAACTTGCTTAGTTCAAATGAGGTTCCAGAAGACTGGAAGCGTTTCACTGTAGCACCAGTATTTATAATAGCCACCCTGGGGAACAGCAGGCCCATCAACTTGACATAGCTAATATGCAAGGTAATGGAAATAAGTAGAGGTGAAACAGAGTCACACGGACACTGAATTATCTTGGGAGCCAACTTCCATGCAAATAATTAAAAACTGCCCTGATTATTAGCAGAGTGGAGAGGACACTGCCTCAGACACCTTAGGTCACATTTTAACTTACCATTTAAAACTGGCACATCATGTTGCCCTGCAGCTTAAAATCACAGCAAAGAACATTCGATACAATTGACAGAGGACATATTGAATTTGAGGACTCATTTGACTAATAAAATTTGAGGAAGGAGTTTGTTTACATGGTTTGGGAAGTAGCATGTGATTGGAGAAGAGGGTGGTTTGGATTTTAGTCCCTGTCTCAAGAGATTAATTGTGCAACATTTTAAAATTCCTTTAGCATTTTATTAGTTTTCTCAACTGTAAAATGTGGGTAGTGTCACCTAACCTCCTGTCTTATATTTGTATAAAAGAAGAAAGAAGAGACTATATGAGAATGTTTTTTAGAGTATAAGACAGGAGAGGGAAATGCAAATAACCAAATGGACCAAGGGGCTGCATGGGGGACACTCTGGAAGATTTCGAAAACTGATGAGATGTGCCCTCTACAAGGGTCCTTCAGCTCTAGTTTATTATTGCCTTACAGGTATGGAGGACTGGTGTCACAGGCAGGTCTTCCCATTTTAAAGCAAAATTAGAAATATATATAGAGAGATTTCTTATATAGAAATTTCTTATATAGAAATCTACATATATACTTCTACATATATAATAAATTTATGTATGTATATAAGATCTCTCAATTTTATTTTATTTTATTTTTTTATTATTCAATATTTTTTATTATGATATTGTGGGGTACAGTTAAGGGTTAGGTATACAAATATGCTTCCTTCAGGCACCCTTGTTGATAAGAAGTGCCTCCCCATCCCCAGACAGATATTTACTATCATTAATCCCATCACCCCACCCCTCCCCCCCCATAGTTAGATCTCTCAATTTTAAAATGGAACAACAAAAACAAAAGTTTCTAGAACTCTGTTTATACAGACTGCACCCTGTTCATGGACTATTAGTCCTCTCCCATGGATCACATGGTACAAGCGTAATTGGGAATTTTATTAGTTGATTATAATAATAATTGCTAACATTTATAGAATTATAGGATAGAATATTTATTGTGTATGAGGTACTTTACTATGGAAATGAGCTTTTTTCAGCTTTACTGAGGTATAATTGATAAATAAAAATTGTATATATTCAAGGTGTGCAACAAGATGATTGTAGAGGCATTCTTTTAAACGTTATATAAAAGCTGGGCATGGTGACTCAACCTGTAATCCCAGTGTTTGGGAGGCCGAGGTGAGTGGATTGCCTGAGCCCGTGGGTTCGAGACCCGCCTGGGCAACTTGGCAAGACCTCATCTCTACGATAAATCAAAAATTAGCCGGGCATGGTAGCGTGCGCCTGTAGTTCCAGCCACTTGGAAGGCTGAGGCGGAAGGATTGCCGGAGCCCAGCAGGTCGAGGCTGCAGTGGCTGGGAGCGGCCACTGCACTCCAGTCTGAGTGACAGAGTGAGACTCCAACTCAAAAAAAGTAAAAAAAATAAAAATTAAAAATAAACATTATATAAAGTAGTCTCAGGAAGCCCACAAGAAGGTAGTATTTTATAATCTCCATTTTACACATATGGAAACAGTGAAATTATCCCTGGTTAAAATTATATGAATTTCATGAAAACTTTAATTTCTAAAAAATGTATGGAAACCTTAATTTCCTTTAAGTTCAGTAGAGATGTAATGTAAAGGCCTCCAACCCTCAACTTTTTAAAAACAAAACCCTTCACTATGATCATTCCAAGGAAGCACTTTCTCAAGGCATCGTTCATTGGTGATCTTTTCTGTAAACATGTACAGAGAATTTGCCAACATTTACTCTCATACATTCACTTTTCCTTAACTTGTCCTGACCCACGGAGTTAACAAACTGAATAAAACTAACAATTTATTTTTGTTTGACTAGGTAAAGCAGGAAGGGCAATTTCTTAGCCTGACTTAGAGCTAACCATGAAGTAGGAAACATAAGCTGCCCAAAGTCAATTTTGTGTAAACTTCAAATACAAGGTGACTGAATCCAGGGGTAGCGCAATAATATGTCATCTTCTTGCTATTACACAGTAAGACTCCACAAGAGGCCTTTCATCTTGGAAAATAATATTTAGAAGGGTTCTTCAGGTTTAAGAAAGATATCTCCAAGAAGATCTAGAAATAAAGAGATAGGACACTGACAGGTGAGGAAAAAGCCTCTATATCTCTATTAATAGGTCAAATGATCAGGTGAGTATCTGGATGATGAATGAAACTGACTTCATTTTCCCTTTCTTCTCTTTTAGCAGGTTTTTGCCAATCTCTTTGCTTATTAGCATGACAACCAGAGAGTAGACAGAAAAGTAGTTGAAATGCAATGTTTTTGTGGGGCAATTAGTAGAAAATGATCATCTGTAGTGATTCTTAGAAAAGGTCTAACAATAAAAGAATGTCCAATTACTTAAAATTCTTAAGCATACGGGAACCTACTGTTTCCCAGTGGGAAATCTGAGATTTTATCCCCACTCCTCCTAACTCTCATTTCCTACACTTCTGTTTTCTCTGCCTAGCCATTTCCAGCATTTTCTTTCAGCATGGAGATGAAGGGATCCCAGGCAATAGAAAGCCGTTAAAAAATGTCAGAAGAAGCTGGCAAACCCAAGGTCATCGTGAAGGGAAGTAAGAAAAGGAATTTTACCAAGGGTCAGTGTGTGGCATTCGGAGGATTCCAGTGCACATGAATGACGGACTTGGGTAGAAGAGAAAACAAAGTGGGCAGCCCAGATGCACAAGAGCCTCACGTCATCTCCCTGTCCATGGTCTTGGGGCCTGCATCTCTTCTCTTCCTGTCATGTCCTGAGTGTTTCCCCAAGGAACCAGGAATTAAGAACAGGATGTGTGTGGCTCCAGAGGGAATCTGAAACAAAAGCAAAGAGAGAAAAGAAAACTCCCTTTATGTGCCCTTCACCGAAGGAGCATTCCTTCTGAGAATCAGAAAGAGTTTTCTTAAAATGGCTTTTTTTTTTGGCCTGTGAGAGGGAACTAGTCAGTGAATTCTCAGAAGTAATCACAAAAGGAGAGTCTTGGGATTATGACAACTTGTAGGTTTTCTTGACACTAATCATGAAAAAGGAAATGATAGCCATTAGAAAATACCTAAGAATGGATTATGCTGGGACGGAGGAAAGAATGGTGCTGGTTTTTAAAAAGTCAGCAACACACTCTCCCCTCTATATCCCCCAAATCAGCCTATGTAGTCTGTGAGTCCTCAGCCCTTTTTATCACATTCAGTAGTGTATTTATAGAGCTTTGGTATGTGCTTAGGCACTATGCTAGAAGTTTCTTTCAGTGGCCATCAGAAGATTTTTTTCATTAAGCAAAGACATCACATTTGGGAATGAGGCTAGTGGGGTCAGGAGAGGTTTTCATCGTCCTCAAGCTTAATGCGGAACTTATATCCTTGATTCAAGACAGAAGAACTGTCTTATGTGCATTCAAGCAGTGGGCATCCCAGAGGTAGGGACATTTAAGGTACCTCAGGTATCAAAGAAGTCACAGGCTTTTGGAAAACTTGCAGCTTGTTGTAGGCCCATATGTAATGCTCTGTGAAGAACTAGACTCAATTAAACTAGGGAATGCTTTGCAGTTACCAAGTTTCATGCAACTTCTGATGGATTTGGAATGAGGAGTAGAGGCGGCCCAGAGCAAAATGAGCTGAGTCGGGAAAGGGGAAAATAGATTCAGAATGTAAAAGCAGGGTTCTTTGATGGGCTGAAGAACTGACACATGGAAAATGTAATGCATTATTGACAAACACGTATGCTGGCTGCAAAAATAATTAACACAAGCAGAAAAGAAATAGGAATGAAATGGAGCAGAAAGACTTTGAAAGATTGTGAAGTGGCCGCTAAAATTGCCAAGCTAATGTCAGAGAGATGATTAAAATTTTCCAATAGAACAGGTGAATAGGTACTTAGGAGAGTGTGATGTAAACCAAGAGAGAGTGGATCATTATATGAGTCTGCACTGAGGTACTAATCAGCAGTTTATGTGCAACTTTGCAGTGCACATTTTAGCAGATGGAGGAAGCTCTTAAAAACTGATAGCTAAGCCGAGTCTGACTGCCTTTCTGTTTCATAATAACCATCCCTGGAATGGGTCCTTGTTCCAAGTGAGCACTACAGAATTAGTTCTGAGTATAGAATTCCAGAAATATCAATATTCTCACAAAGTAGAGATATCTGCAGAACTCTAGGATCAAGGAAGAGCGAGAGGAAGGAAGGGGAAGTTTAAGTCTTCCTAAACAAGGATACCTGCATGAACAGGCTCTAATAGGTAAGAGTTCCCAGTAATCAGAGGTCAAAGTAAAGATCAAGTAGCAACAAGGAGAAATTCTACTGCAGACCAAACTGTGTTTATATATGCACGTATGCACACACACACACACACACACATACACACACGCATACACACATTCTTGTAGAAACTGTATTGCTGCAATAACAAAAACAATTAGATGGTGTATTGTGGGTATGTTAAAAGAGAATAATTCTTCATGATCAAAATGACTTTTTCGCTCATTCAACAGAAAAAGACTCTTATTTTTTATTTGTTGGCAAAGCCAAATTAGAAAAAATATATATCTTTACGACCATAGGAGACAAATGAGTGATACCAAATATCACTAAAAATGCTATTAATCTACAGTGATATAAAATTACCATCTCAGCACAAAGAAAGCCTATATAATCTGAATTTCTCTAGCATCATAAAAACGAATGAGAAGCGAAATTGAGAGTAAGTATGCTTTTGAGATGCCGTTAAGAGTTACATGCATTGTTAACAAACGTGGCTAGACAGACTGGTGATTTACCTTGAGTAACAAATTTATTGAGACATAGAAAATTTCCGAAAGGGACCAACTCATTGCCCTTCATTTTGGTTGACAGCACCTTTGAGAGTATTACTCTCCTTTCTTGGATATTTAAATGTGGCTGATTAGCCATTGACTTTATAGATTATTTCCTTCATTTTCATTGGCTCATTTTTTGCATATTTCAGAAACTAAAAATAGTCTGGGGTGGGGCAAGGGTGTGGCAAGGAAGAGGATACAAGTCAGGAGTATCTTCATGTACCAGAGAAGTCTGAGTGACCTTACTAGGTGACCAGTAAGGAGCATAAAGGACTTTGGCTCCATCTCTAGGGCGCCTTCTCCAAATCTCTCTTGATCAGTCCGGGGCAGGGGACTATCAGCCTAATACCAGGATATTTTCACAAGTCCCTGGAAGAGCTGATAAGGGTGATGGCCAGGTCAGCAACTAATAGAAAGTAGAGGGTGGTATGACAGGAAGTAGCGGGCAGTGGCATTGGGCTGTTAAGGGATTGGGAGGCCAATGAGGATGTAAAAGAGGAAGGACTGAGTGAGGTAAAAAAAAAAGGGCGGGGGGAGCAGAAGGGAAATGAGTATTTCTACTTCTTCCGTATTTAAAAATTAAAATAAAAGGAAACCCACTACTACTAACAACAACAACTCTAAGGTGGTGTGGAAACAGTATATTAAGGTGGTAAAACTTTACCAGGTTGCCATCACTAACTTCTGACAGTTTGCTGCTAGCCAGGGGGGAAAAAAATGAAAGGAGTAATAGCAATGGCATTTTCCTTTTTGTCAGCTGCCTTCTACAAAGATTCTAACATTTATATAATGATACTAATGCAAGACATTCCTGTAAGATGAACAAGGACTCTTATTTAGAATTCCGTTTTCCTGAGCATTATGGTCTTCTGCCCAGGGGCACATAATTAGAACAAGGTTAATTTGGAAATAGAATGGAAGTCCCATTCCAATCCATTGTTCTTTTCATGAACTAGGCCAGGCACCTTTTCCTAACTTCCCTATAGGCAGAAACTCCAGTCCTGAGAATGTGAAAATGCTGGGCATGACCTTTTATGTCATAGCAGAAGTTCCAGGGCTGGCTCCAGGGACAAGTCCAGGCTTGTGGGACCAGAGGTTTAAACCTGTGGGGCACTCTTTAAGAAAAAGAATTCTTAAAAAATGAATTCTAAATTAGGTATAAATGGGAAAATTTACTTAAAATGAATAAAGAGAGTCCATCAAATCGGAAATTGTATTAAACTGACTGCTATAGTTGAATTCGTTTGACTCCTCCAAATTGCATCTTGAAATTAGTTGCCCAGTGTTAGAGGTAGGGCCTGATGGGAGGTGTTTGCATCTTGGAGGTAGATCATTAATAGTTTGGCACCATCCTGCAGTAATGAGTGAGTTCTCACTCTATTAGTTTCCACAAAAGGTGGTTGTTTAAAAGAGTTCAGCACCCCTTCTCTCTACGCCCCCCCACTTGCTTCCTCTTGTACCATGTGATCTCTACATAGTACACGGACTACCCTCCCCTTTGCCTTCCACCATGAGTGGAGCAGCCTGAGGCCTTCACCATAAACAGATGCTGGTGCCATGCTTCTTGTACCACATGAAGAATCATAAGCCAAATAAACCTCTTGTCTTTACAAATTACCCAGTCTCAGGTATTCCTTCATAGCAACACAATTAACCTAAGACACCAACAAATATCATAAATTTCAAAAGAATTCAGGAAGTAAAGTGCTATTATGTTTCTAGTATTAATTGCCTGATTACAGTTCTATAATGCTTGTTTCCCTTCACTTTTGTCTTTACACGCTTTGATTGCCTCTTTATATGATAGCAATTTGTAATATTTTCTAGGGGAGGACAACAAGTAATTTAGTTTTTCCTCTAGCTTGGTTGATCAAAATGTGGTCATTATTGGTTCTAAAAGTGACTTTTCACTTCATCCTTTTATTTGCAATGTCATATCTTTACATTCCTCAGCAGTTTTTACCTGATGCCAAAGCTTCTGGAGACCACTAACCCTCTGATTTGAATGGGCAGCCCCTCGCTATCCCTAGTTGCAGATCCTCACCGACCCCTTCCTCACCAGACCTGACCTGGAGAAGGGGGTGCCAGGGAGTCAGAGGTCAAAGCAATAATGAGAAGTGCCTGGTTTACATGCCTGTCACTGAGGGCAAGGATGGGTCAGTATGATCATGGTGGCCTACCAGAAGAAGTTGTCAGTGCTCAGCAGATGAAGATGATTTTTCTGAGCCCACTAGCTCAGCCAGCAGCCCCAAGACTATGATGGGCCAGGGCAGTGATGCCCCCAAGCTAAGTTAGGCTCTTTGTCTCCTTGCTGGGATGCCTGCTTTCTCTTGCAGACATTAGCTGAATCTTAGGAAAAAAAACTTTTGAGTTTTAAGCTTCTCTATCTACGCCTTGTATAGGGTATTTATATATAAGTTTGAAGCTCAAAGCAACTTTTTTTTTTTTGAGTTGGAGTCTCACTCTGTCACCCAGAATGGAGTGCAGTGGCTGCTCCCGGCCACCACAGCCTCGACCTGCTGGGCTCCAGTGATCCTTCCGTCTCAGTCTTCCAAGTAGCTGGAACTACAGGCACGCGCTACCACGCCCGGCTGATTTTTTGATTTATCCCCGTAGAGATGAGGTCTCGCCAAGTTGCCCAGGTGGGTCTCGAACCCGCGGGCTCAGGCAATCCACTCACCTCAGCCTCCCAAAGGCGCGGGATTACAGGCTGAGCCGCTGAGCCCGGCCAAAGCAAATTTTTAAAGTTATTAATAATAAGCTATCAAATTTTGATCACTTCTGTTAAAGGAAAAACAATTCTCTTCCTATGTTCTCTGGAATAAATATTACAAAATTGCCATAGAAAGAACCAACCAAAGAATACACAGCCAAGAAAAGTGTACGGAAAATGTATTGTATTGGTGTGGCCCACTTACCAATCCCAATGAGGTCTCTTGGGTTCTGGTAAGAACTCAAGTCTATACATGGACCATTTTAGTAAAGATAAAAGAACTCAGTGGCGATAACCCCATCTCTGAGATACCCCCAACCCTGTAGGACTTGCTCTGCCTTCCTGGTAGAGCTCATTAAGCAACACTTATCTTTTGATTAAATGCCTAGGAACCACTTAAGGTCCTCCACACCTTGAGAGATTGAATTTAGATCAGAACCCTTTAAAACAAAGCCCTCAAGACTTTAAGAAATTTAGCCATAACTTTAGGATTTGATGGAGCTAATAGGGAAGATATTGTGATATTGGAAAATTTTCCCTTAATTAAACCAAGAGGTAGATATGCCCATAACATTTATATCTAAAATCAATACCAAATCTGAGCTTAGCAGGTGTTGATCATTTACCAGCTGTATGACCTGTGATAAATTTCTTAACTTTTTTATTAGTCCTAGTCTCCTCATTGATTAAAAGGGGGAGTGATTGTATGGTTACCCTTAGCTTTCAAGATGTGAAAGCGCCTAACATAGTGCCATACATATGGTGCTTAATAAATGTGATCTCCTTCCTCTGTTTTACAATATGGGTTCTTGAATTTTACAGAGTTTTCTATGCTGTCTTTTATCTTTACTGAAATGGTCCATGTATAGACTTGAGTTCTTACTGGAACCCAAGAGACCTCATTGTTTTTAAGTTCTTACTAATTGCTGACTTTTGCTTCATCTTCTTCACCTGAAAACCGAACCGTGAACTCTTCCTTTCAATTCTATAGTGACTTTTATATGTGAAGTTGACATTAATCCTTGGAAAAAATGAGTTGACAATGTTAGATTATTTCTTTACATAGCTTCTGAAGCTCAGTCTTCCTAGAAAGCCTGGCGCTACATCTCTCAGAGGGCAAGTCTGAGGCATCAGGCTACATAATACACCTTTTTCTCTTGCTCAGACTTCTCTAGGCTACACATATTTCTGATTTTAGGAGTACCTTCAAGCAGTTGTGAGTCATGCACTCACATATTCCATAGCCTATACCAAAGTCACCCATGTCTGATCAGATAATGTATAGTCAGTTATTTTAAGTCTTTTCCTTTGAAATAGATGTTTTACTGTTTTAAAGTCTTCTGATATTCAGAGATGTACTTTTCCAGACCTCTTTCTAAAGCATGGTGATTATAGGGTCTGCATCAGAACTTTGTCCTGCTGTCGGACTGGGAAGTGAAGGCAGATAAAGTAGGATTCTGACTCAAAATGAGTGGATGAAAAGGTGTCTGAGATAGTTGTTTTCAAAGGCAGAAAAAAAAAGGCTAGAAATTAATAGCAAGGCACATTGGAATGTAAAAGGGATCAACATGGGCACAGAACATTTCAGCAGTGCCTTCTGAATGCAAAGGAAAAGGGCGCTATTCCATGGCTCCCTTCAAATTGATCTGTGTTTTCAAACATAAAGGAGACAGTGAAATGCTTGCAGCGATTTTAACTTGAGAAAACAGGCTTGTGGCATTTGCATAGCACCTTGAGTTTTTTGGAGTCAATGTGCTGGCTAAGTTTTTCCTGCTGATAAATGTTTTCATTGCAAAGTATACTCAATTCCATTATCTGTATGATGCATATCATGTTTCTTTGGTTTGTAGCAAGACCATTTGGCATTATAGCTATTTGTTAAAAATCACTGATCAATTATTAAGATGCATCCTCAGAAGAAATAAAATCTGGACATGGCCATAGAAGCTTATAATGAACTAAAAGTAACTTTGTCATTGAAGTAACTAAAATAATTTAATCTAACACAGTCATTTTATAGGTGGGAGAACTGAGGCCCAAGTAGATTGTGTGATTGATCAAAGAAAGCCAGTACTCTTTGACCGGCATTAACATCTGTGTGTTCTGATGTCTACTCAAAAGTCAAAATATGACATGATACTATTTGTACACCACAATAGAACAAACTAGAAGGGATTTGGGGGCATCTATTCAATTGAGGCAAAAACATTTATGACATTTTCTTTATACTTTATCATTATGATAATAAAAATAAAATACAGAGCATTAGAGAGGGATATGAATATTGAATTTGTATAAAAGCTCAAAATAAAATCTTTTCCAAAATTTTTAATGAGAAAGTTGAGCTTGCTTCCATGCACATTACTATTTTATTCCAAGTTTTATGTTTGAAATGGCTACAAGCAAATCCTGATCAAGTCTTTTTAATGATCTCTTCAAATTCTTGATAGTCACCATTGATGAGAAACTTTGTTCGCACAAGTAGGTGATAAAAAATTTAAAACCATTTTTTATAGCCATTCAAAAATTTACAACAGTTGAAATTATCTTTAAGGAATCTGAGCTCTTCTTTTTTATTTTCTTTGACCGATGTAAATGTTGAAATTTCTTTTGATAATGAGAATGGATTTCAAATCCAGTCAAACTCTTTCATTCCAAATATTTCACAAGAAAAGTGCTGGAACATGCAGAATGTGCCTGGGGCGCTCGAGCCCTTACCCTACCACTTGTGTGGACTCCATGTAAAGGACAGCTCTGCTGCAAGTGGGTGCAAGTATCCAGCATACATGAAGAAAGAAGTGCAGAGCTGCCTCTGAGCTTTGCCTTACCAGAGTTTCCCCTGGCCTCCCTGCCTTCCTATCTCCCACACTCAATCCAGACTTGGACAGCACACCTGCTCCTTTAGCACCTAGAACAAGTCTCTAGCATCTCAGCAGACCTTGCCCACGTGGGCAACAGCAAGCTCTGCAGCAAACTTGTTGAGATAGATAGCAAGGAGTACCTTCTTGGCAGCACTCAGCGCATTGCAAACAAGCTCATGGTGTTGACCATCTGCAGGGACTATGGAGCATGCGGTCAGAGCACTGTAGTCTGCTTAAGAAGTCCTGGACTCACAACCAGCTCAGGACCTTAGTTACCCAGGACTCAAGGGCCAAGGATCCAGTAGATCACCTATAACTTCTTCATGGTACAGCAATCAGAAAACTCAGAGAATAAATTTGTGTGGCCCAGGTCGGCAAGTGACAGTCTAGAACTAGAAGGAGATTGTCTGCCACTAAGTCTGTTTTCTTTCCCCTTTCCACGGTCTCATTAATAATTTGACCAACATACCATCCTCAAGGAGGATGTAGTGCTTCCTGAGTTGTACTGGTAGACCAGCAAATGTGGGTCATTCACTTCTCATTTATAATAAATAGTGGTCTTAGAAATTCATATTATTGGGCAACCCCCTCAGATCCCCTCCTGCTCTGGGAACTTTTCTGTCCTCTCAATAATTCCTGATTTCTCAACTTAAAAAAAAAGAAGAAAGAAAAATAAATTCATATTATTAGTATCCAATTGAAATTTTATTTTATAAATAAATTAGAAATAATAAATTCTCTTATATCCATTGTGAGATCACAGAGATACTGCTGCCCTCTTCCCCAAAGGTTCAGTGTCAGTGAGACTTGTACCATTGATCATTTTTCATCTATCACTACCAACAGAAAAATAAAAACAAGCTATTTCTTTTATCATGTTTTCACCCAACTCCATTCATTATCTGACTTTGCATATGCTTCATCCATTTCAATTCCCCTGAGCTGAGCAGTTTATGTTCTATAAAGCTGAAGCCTGCACTGAAAAACTGAAAATGCCCTTCTTCTTTCTTTCCTTTAAAAAACAAAAACATTTTTTTTTCTGTGTCTGGAAAGAAGTGCTGAGTGGACACCCCTGATGACTTCTGTTTATACTGTGAGCAACTGCAGCACAAATCAGTGCCAGGATTCTTTTGACTTCTGCCTAGAAGAATATGTGTATTGTCCCTGCAGGAACCTACTCTGGGGGCCCAGAGGATGATGTGTTCCTTGTTATCATAGGCATGTGCCTAGGAGGGCAATTTGAGCCCCTCTGATGCCGTAAGAGACAGTGAACAGAGACAGGGTAGAGGAGTGGCACAGTGCCACTACACTCTCATCACAACCCACCAGCAACACATATTTATTGAATACTTACTACGTACAAAGCCATGTGTTAGTACTATGTACTAAGTCTACGTGTTCAGTTCAGTCTAGGATAGAAAAAATAATAATACATATGTGTTGAAAATGTCTTATATGCTAGACACTAAATCAAATGTGCTACATGCGTCATCTAATGAAGACTTATCATGATCCAATGAAGACTGCATGTTATCCCAAATTTACACATAATCATATGATTATTCCCAAGATCATGGTGCCTCTATGTAAAGGTTCTACCTGATTTCCTTAGCAAGTACTTCTTTCTCCATTTCAATTTCTTATTTGTTTTCTTCATACTTTTAAAAAATGTGTTCATTTGTTGATTTTTATTTTTGTTGTCTCCCTCACTAGTATGTTATGCTACATGTCACTGCCTGACAGAGTACCTGGACACATAGTAAGACCTTAATACGTTTTTGTTGATTGAATGAATAAATAAATGAGTGAATGAACAAAACTGAGACAAAGAAGTTAAATGCCTTGCCCAAGATCATAGAACTAGTGACAGAGCCGTGATTTGATTCCATACACTTAAGCACGTATGTATTCTCCTAAATATATAATAGGCCTGATTGAGATTTGAGATGTAGACACAGAAACCAGTACAGAGGATTCAGGATGCCTATACCTGAAAAGCCTTTTTCTCAAGTATTGTCTAGAACTGCTTCCTATTTTAGAATTCAGTAGATCTTCAGCTAAAAATATGGTGGGATTGCTGCTTGATGTACTGACCTGCTGCCCACATCACCCTTTCTTGTTCATCTATTGATTTCTTCTCTCCACTTGTCTTTACCACTCAGTGACACTGGATATTGTGGTGATTCCTTGGACACACTGGAAAGTAACTTGTGTAGCCCATATGTTACTTTCCCCAGTGGAGGGTATGGGAGGGACTCATGAGCTGTTTGAACCAGCAGACAGCTGGAGCCAGGTAGACCTGTTCACAATCCAAACCCCACTTATTATCTGACTTTGCTCCCAGAAGCTACAGAGCCAGAAGTCAGTTTTTCCATTGATATTGGACCAACTGGATGATTAGCAAGAGTACATTGGTGAGGGGATGGGCTGTCTTGTAGAGCTTTTCTCTCCTCCTAGACTGAGTGAAAGAATCAAACATAGTGCCCAAGGCTTCAACCAGAGTAGGCGTTCAACAAATAATTATCACATGAATGAATGAATTATTGTCTGGAAGAATAAGTGTTTTCCTTCATTAATGGTTAATCTTTTCCTTAACTTATCTAAGTTCCTTCTGTGAGAAATTTTTAATGAGAAGCTCTGACTCATAATGTTGTAAATACCACTGTTTCTATCTTATATAGTTCAATTATTACATTAAGATTATAGTGTCTCTTGTCACTCTTTTTTGCAAGCAATTTCCCAGGGACAGTGAGACTCCTTTCAGACAATCAGCTGCTTTGGAATTCATAAAAACAGTGATATTCTAAACTCTACAGATGAAGCTCACCAGAATTTTTTTTTAATTAGAAGAGTAGCAGATGGAATTTATTATCTCATCTTGGAGGAGTAGTGGTGCAATCCCTTTCTCCATGTGTGGGATCAAGGAATTTCCTGAGTTGTGCATGACTGTGACTCAATTTTCATACTCAGGCCATGGAATATTCAGGGATGTTTTCCATCTCTATCTTCCTGAATGACATCTCCACATCATTTACAATACATTTCTCAGGTTTTCCATTAAAATCACATTATTTGGAAGAAGGAAGCACTGATGTTATCAGTGGTTAGCATGGAATCTTTGTATATTTCATAGCTAAAGTTTTTACATCATTCACTGAGGTTTTTCTTCTCTCCCTCCCTCCCTCCCTCCCTCCCTCCCTCCCTCCTTCCCTCTTCCTCTCTCTCTCTCTCTCTCTCTCTCTCTCCCCCTTGCTTTCAATCTCTTTCCACTCCCTCTTCTTTAGTTTGTTTTCCTCCCTCCCTCCCTCCCTCCCTCCCTCCCTCCCTCCCTCCCTCCCTTCCTTCCTTCATATGTCTACTTCTATATCTCTGGCAATTCTCTTCAACATATATTGACAACACGATTATGAGGCTGTGAGTTTTCATCCTGAGGGGATGCAGTAGAATTTTCACTGAGGCAGCATCCTGGTGATATTCTCCTTCCAGTTGAGCTGGATCATAGAAGAGACATTTAGCTTGGGCTACATAGCGAGACCCCTATCTCTACAAAAATTAAATTAAAAAATTAGCCAGGCATAGTTTTAGCTACATGGCAGGCTGAGGCAGGAGAACCACTGGAGCCCAGGAGTGGATGACAGAGTGAGACCTGTCTCTAAAATAAATAAGTAAATAAAAAGAGAAAGAGATGCTCTATCCTTTCATCATCAAGATAGTTTAGTGGGTTTTTTTTTTTTTTTTTTTTGAGTTGGAGTCTCGCTCTGTCACCCAGACTGGAGTGCAGTGGCCACTTCCGGTCACCGCAACCTCGACCCGCTGGGCTCCGGCGATCCTCTGCCTCAGCCTCCCGAGTAGCCGGAATTACAGGCACGCACTACCATGACCGGCTGATTTTTTGATTTATTGTAGAGATGAGGTCTCGCCAAGTTGCCCAGGTGGGTCTCAAACCCGCGGGCTTAGGCAATCCACTCACCTCAGCCTCCCAAAGGCATGGAATTACAGGCTGAGCCACCGAGCCCGGCTGTTTAATGGGTTTTGACAGTGGGAATTGAGCCAACTACAACTGGCTTTCAACCACACACATAAAGTAACTGGAATGTCTCTGTGGCCTCATCAGCATGTGCATTCAAATGAGCTCCCATTAACATTATTATCTCAAATTTCTTTTTCTTGTCTCCACCCTGTTCCAGCCTCCCTGCCAAGTCCTTCCAATGTATTTCTGAAAGTCCCCAAAGAATGTCTCATCTCACACACCTGTCAGTCAGGTTCCCAAACAGCCCCACACTTTCCTCTCCTGGATTCTCCACTCCTGCCAGGCTGGGAGGAACCTCCTTGGAGTGACAGCTGACAATGTCCATGGTGAGAACATGTAATGCAGGTGACATCTCCCTAACCCACCAATCTTCAGGGAACCAGCACTGTCTGGGTGCCTCAAAGCAGTGGAGACAAGGTCCTCACCCCAATTCTGTGCCATACTTCGGTATGTACAAGAATGGCTACTAGCCAGGCTCGGTGGCTCAGCCTGTAATCCCTTGCTTGGGGAGGCTGAGGTGAGTGGATTGCCTGAGCCCGCGGGTTTGAGACCCGCTTGGGCAACTTGGCGAGAGCTTATCTCTACAATAAATCAAAAAATTAGCCAGGCGTGGTAGCATGTGCCTGTAGTTCCAGCTACTTGGAAGGCTGAGGCAGAAGGATCACCTGAGCCCAGCAGGTCGTGGCTGCAGTGGCCGGGAGCGGCCACTGCACTCCAGTCTGGGCAAC
>CAUYQG010044093.1:0-20058 GCA_963574415.1 Tarsius wallacei | reverse complement strand
CACGCCCGGTTGATTTTTTGATTTATTGTAGAGATGAGGTCTCGCTTGCCCAGGCGGGTCTCGAACCCGCGGGCTCAGGCAATCCACTCACCTCAGCCTCCCAAAGGCGCGGGATTACAGGCTGAGCCACCGAGCCCGGCTCCTTCACTTTTCTAACCTCTAAATGTTGGATGTTCCATCAACCAGCTCTTTCACTTGTCTTTAAATTTTGTTTACACAATTTTATTTTTTAAAGTGTAAATTGACAATTTACAATTGTATACATTTTTTGGGCACAAAGTGATGTGAGTTATAAATACAATGTGAGTAATTAATTCAAGTTAGTTAATATATCCGTCACCTCAAATGCTTAACATATTTTGTGGTGGGAATATTAGAAATTTACTCTTTCAGCAATTTGTAAATGTACAAAACTCTTATTATCAACCATGTTCATCATACTGTGCAATAGAACTAAAAAAAATTCCACCTATCTGAGATTTTGTACTATCATCATCTCCCCAATCCCACTCCCCACTCCCAGCCTCTGTAATCATCATTCTACTTTTTGCTTTTATTAGTTCAATTGTTCTCCATTCTGCATATAACTCAGAGCACATGGTATTTGTCTGCATGTACCTGGCTTTTTCACTTAACATAATGTTCTCCAATTTCATCCCTTTTGTCACAAATTACAGAGTCACCTTCCTTTTTAAGACTGAGTAATATTTCCTTGTATATATGTGTATATATATATGTGTATATATACAATATTTTCTTTAGATCTTTGAATTCTAATCTTCTGTACCTACATATGTTACTTAAGTAAACTCAGTTTCACTGCATTAAGCACATAAAAACACTGATGACTCTCTAATTTACGTATCTAAGTTAGCAGGCTTTCTTGAACTAGAAGCTTACATGTAACACTATTTATCCAATACTTCCATCTTCTGTATATGTTAAGGACTTCAAACTTACCAGGTTTGAAAACAAAATCCAAAGGCCAGATAGCTGGAGCGTGGGCAAGTCGAAGTGTAACAACAAGTAAGGGTCATTCTATAAATTTCATTAAACACATTAAGACTTGTTAAGTCTGATCTAAAAACAATGAACAGTTATTGATGTGCTTTAGAAAGGAATAATAAATTGAAATTTGAAACTTTAAAAACTCTAACTATTTTTTATAGCATAGATTGGAGAGTAATATGAGTAGATAAAATAAAAAGTACAGCCCAGAGATTTTATTGGGAATTCATGTGAGAGGGGATGGTTGCTAAAATCAGAGTGGTGATTGTGGAGGTGGAGAGAAAAAAAATGTATTTGAGAAATGAGTTTTGTATAACGACCATACCGAATGCTTACACATTGTTGTCTCTGATTCTAGTTTGAATATTCTAATCTGTTGATTTACCTCATTATTCTTACATCAATACTGTACTGCCTTATTTGCTGCAGTTTTTGTGTGTTTTAATATTTGGAAACATACTCAATTTTTTTTCTGCCTTTTCTCTTCAAATAAAAAAAGTGATTTTTTACTCATTTACTTCCTTGATTGGAGGTTAAAAACAAAAATATTTTCCCAGTTATTTTAAAATTAAACCAATCTTTTAAAATTAGGATGTTTCATGTAATAATTGGATTTTTTTTCCTTCTGAAATATCAGACGATTCAGTGATACTGAGACTATTTCTTATATGGCAACAACTGGCAAGTACTGAGGACCACTCTCCCGAGAAAGGATGGTAATGTATTTGTTCAGATTTCCGTTGGATAGTCTTGCCTAAACTAATGTGTGCATGTGTGTGTGTGTGTGTGTGTGTGTGTGTTTAGGTAGGGTCTCACTCTCTCCCTAGGCTGGAGTGCAGTGGCCAATCATAGCTCATGGCAATCTCAAACTCTTGGGCTCAAGCTATCCTCCTGCCTCAGCCTCCTAAGTAGCTGAAACTACAGGCACATGCCATCATGCTCCACTACTTATTTGTAGAGATGGGGTCTTGCTTGGATTAATAATTAATGGTGTTTCCTTTTACATGTTTTAAACAAAGGATAGATTTACCCTGTCTTTATCTTTTTATACAAAGGATAGATTTATCCTGTCATTGCATATTGTAAATGCCACTTCATTTGACTTGACTTTGTTAGATAAGTTAACTGCTTGAACACTATAAGCATTTGAATTTAGGGATACTCTTCTAGATGAACATCAGAATAAATTCACAAGGCTTCCCCAATCCAATTACATTTTTAAATAGGTTCACAATAAATTATAATTAATTTGGAAAGTATGGAAAACATTTTGCTTTCACTTCTGACCTCACTATTATTATTATTCTTGAATAATAGACAAGATGTTTACTCTTGATTCCAAAAGTAGCTCTTGATTTAAATTAATCAGCATTTAACATTTTTTTTCACTGTAGTATTTAATTAAGCAGTGAATACATTACTTAAGATTGATCAATTAGAATGTATTTCAGGATTTTTGTGTGAAGTTTGTTGGAGAGATATAACTCTCTGTTTCCATGTCCTACCCTCCCCTTCATTTGTGGACAGGGAATACTATAGCTCAAAGAAGTTTTGGCAATTGACTTGCAATCAGGAAGAAAATTAGACTTCGAATAAAGCTGACAACATGTCAAGAAGAAAAACAAAGATGGAAAAATAAGCAGACTTTTAATAGATACAATAAGACTATAAATTAAGACAACTTTAAATTTCACTTTTCTGGACTTCCAGGTACACGAATCAGTAAATGCCCTCATTCATAATGCCAGTTTGACTTGGTTTTGTGCTACTTTTTACATAAAATATACTGATTATCACAAAGAGAAGTGAAGTAATTTTTGTGTTTCATCTTTTCAGTGAGGAAAGGGATATGACTTGCATTTGTTTATACTTTCTTTGCATGCCTTGGTAAATGCTTGTTTGCTTCTTTTTCTATATATTTCCTGCCATCTTTACTACATTTATTTCTAGGGATTTTTTCTAAAAAGGATTACTGTACAAATCTCAAATTTTATGTGTATTAGACACATGCAAAATAGCAAAAAAGGCATGTTTAGAAATTCTTTAAAAGATTCAAAACACAGGTAATATATAAAAAATAAACTAAGCGTGGTATATTGTCAATTAGGAATGATGTACATATAAAGATTAAAAAATTTTTTTTGAGTTGAAGTCTCACTCTGTCACCCAGACTGGAGTGCAGTGGCACACTCCCGGCCACTGCAGCCTCGACCTGCTGGGCTCCGGTGATCCTTCCGCCTCAGCCTTCCAAGTAGCCGAAATATGGGCGCGCGCTACCATGCCCGGCTAATTTTTAATTTATTGTAGAGACGAGGTCTCTTCAAGTTGCCCGGTTGGGTCTCGAACCCGCGGGCTCAGGCAATCCACTTGCCTCAGCCTCCCAAAGTGCTGGGATTACAGGCTGAGCCACTGAGCCCAGCCAAAGATTAAATTGTATTACAAAATTGGAGAAGGCATCCTGGTAATGATATTAACACATGACTCATACAATAGAAAATTGTATTGCAAATGATTCAAAATCTATTAACACAAATTTAAAACTGTGAAGTGATGCTTAAATGTAGCCTACAGATAAAAAAAATAAACTTTTTATAAATGACAAATATATTGAAAGATAATTTAGACCTCCCTACAACCCTTAGCTTTTGACAAATACATTTCTTAAACTGCTACTATAAAGACAAATTGAAACTGCAAAAAACTTTAAAAGCGATTAAACAATATGAGTATCATTGGTGTGAAAAGTATACATTCTGAAAAGAAACACTACTAAATTAAGTAAATAAAGTGAACAAATCTTTTGCTGAATCAATTATTTCTTAAAATTATATGTTGAACAGATATTTGGTAAAGTAGTTCATTTCTGCTGCTAACAACACTGTTTTCACTAAAACTTAGAGTGAAAATTATTAATTTTCATGTATTTGACTTTACATTAATATTCAGTAATCCTGTGCCTGATATTTCTAAGTAGAGTGCAGAAAATAAACCATACTTACTGTTTGAAATGCCTAGCAAACACTTTATGGTTTCTAAACCATAACTTATTTGTAAAGGAAGTATAAACAATTATGCAGTTTTGCTGTGGATGTGTAACTTTGGAAATATAGCCTTCCTTTCCATGTGTTCTATTTTCCAAAGCCCACAATACATATAAAGATTTCATTTACTTTTAGAGCCAGAGTTCACCAGCTCAAAGCACAATGTTTCAGTGTAATTAAAGTTGGCTTCTGAATTGTAGAACACACTAAACTACAATTTGGCCCAATTCTTGGTAGACGGATTAATTATACTCAAGAGACTAATTACTTTTCTCATTCTGATGTTTTAAAATTGTAATGTGGATTCTGTGCCTTGGGGTAATTAAGCAAATGTTTATTTTCAAGGAGTAACCCAAATGACTTACATTAGAGAACTATATGCTTGGAAAAAATTGCTTCAAAGACATTAATGCTAAAATATGGAATTTTTCTTTTTTTAAAATTTTAACCATGAGATTCAATTAACTAAAAACTTAGTGATGTAACAATTATGAGCAATTTTTTAAATTTTAAAATAAATGTTACAGAAATGTCCAGCTTAAATACTGATATTGCTCTAAATATAAATAAGTCAATTAGACAATTTCATTTCAATTAAGGTCATCAGAAGTGCTCAAAATACTCTCCCACATGAAGTAATTTTAAACTAACTTATATGATTATGCATATGTCTGTAATTTATTTCCATGAAAAAGGTACATATTGATAAAATGCAATATTCTTTGTTTGAGTTAATCTTTTGGATCTTGCTTTCTTTCTTTAAAATTACACATGTGAATTTCTCACTTTTTAATCTTTTGAAAGTTGTGTTATCTTGACAAGATGCTAAGCCTATATTTATATTTTAAGTTTAATAATAATGTAGTGACATTATTCAACAGCTTATCTTCAAAGAACTCAAAGGCTGTAGATAATATGTTATCACACTCATCACCGTATTCTTGTGAATTTTGATGCTTTCTTTTCTTTTTATTTGAATTAAATAACTCCAGAACAGGGTGCTGAGAATAAAAACACTTCACATTGAAAACATTACGAAGAGCATAGTTATTTTCTTAAACTCTAAAACAGAAAATTTGAATTTAGAAAATTGTTATAAGTTTTACAGATATTTAATTAGAAAAGATATTCCAATTAATCTAATTCAAACTGTCAGAAAGCAGGGTGAGCCTTTCCATTATTGCATACTCAATATCGTTCTGTGTAAATTCTCCTGTGTAATTAAGCAATATCATGCAGTATGAAACAGTTCCTCTTCCTTAAGTTTTTATTTATTTTTATTTTTTATTTTATTTATTTATTTATTTTTTCAGTGGGACTCTCACTCCATCGCCCAGACTGAAGTGCAGTGACACACTCCTGGCCACCGCTGCCTCGACCTGCTTCCAAGTAGCCAGAACTACAGGCTCACGCTACCATGCCCGGCTAATTTTTTATTTATTGTAGAGACGAGGTCTCGCCAAGTTTCCAGGGCGGGTCTCAAACCTGTGGGCTCAGGCAATCCACTCGCCTCAGCCTCCCAAAGCGTGGGATTACAGGCTGAGCCACCGAGCCCAGCCTTAAGTTTTTAAGTTACAATTATTGATCTGAACTCTTTTTAAATGTACATTTCACCTTTTGGCTCCTATTCTTTACCATAGAACAATATATACTCTTTAATCATAATCCAACAACTTGGAAGCATATCAATCAACAGGTCAAGGTTTAATGGCAGGTATGACCTTGGAATTACAGTCTCTGGGCTTTCTATGAAACTATGGGAAGTCTTTTTTTTTTTTTTTTTGAGAATGAGGAAGGTTTGGAAGGAAGATTATTGCATTAATGATGCCAGGTGGGTTTGATGTGTTGTTCTGTGGGTTCTTTAACTTCACCACAGAATAGTATTTCAGAGCAAGTATGAGGAAGTTTGAGACAGAGTTTATTAGAAAGAAAGTGACATACCCAACAGACATGGGTGCCTTAAGAGAAAGGACATGTGCTTGCCTTTGACAAGAAGCTTTATATACTTTCACAACCATGATTAAGCAACCCATGAGCTAAGAGCAGTGGGATGCAGGTATCTGGTCACGAGTTTTGATTCCATCTCTCCACCTTTGATGAGTTGAAAGGGTGGGGTGCAGGTGTCTGGTCATGAGTTTTTATTACCATCTCTCAACCTTCTAAGGTTGTAAGCACTTTCTAAATAATTTAAGTTATTGCCTAACTAGATATAGGCTTTTCTTAGAACATTGTGTCTGTGTTTTGGATAATTCCGTTTTGTTTCTGTGATTCACTACACTGGGAGATCCACATTCCATCCTGCAGAATTGTCAGGATTGGTGTGCCTGGTTGGTTGGGTGGAGGGGGTGTATCAGTGAGAAAGATGTCTGAATGCTTGCCCTACATTAATTTAAACTACTTACAAGAAATTTATCTATATCTAACCTGCACTGAATAACCTGCCTCATTAAGAGAATAAATGAGATCCAGAAGAGCCTAAATATAAACTAAATATATACATAATAATCTAGATAAAAGGCATAAGAACCTGAATTATAATAATAATAAAGATTGAGAAAAGCGGAGGATTTGAAATTTTTAGGGTTGGTTTAGAAAGTTTGGTGATTCAATAGCTGTGGGACAGAGTAACATTAAAGATAACCAATATTTTGAGACTGACTGATATCTAGAATTATAATGACAGCAGTAGAGTAACTAATTTACTCAATAGTTATCCCTTTGGCTAAGATAGCAAATCAAAAGCATATTGAATCCCCTGTGAAAAAATGACATAATTTAGTGGCACCCTTGAATACCTAAAAATGCAGGAGTGTGGTCCCAATTATATCCCAATTTAGTTCGTCAATCTTGTCCCTATAAAAACCAGAAAAATCATAGAGGACATCAATGATATCATAATACTCGTCCACTACACTGATGACCGCATGCTAATAAAGCTAGATGAGCAGGAGGTGCCAAGCTGGTTGGATGCTTTGGTAAGAAACATATGCTCCATGGACTAAGAGCTAAATCCTGTGAAGATTCAGTTAAATATTTAGGGATCCAGTAGTCTTGGAACAGATTTTAGTGTCTATGATGAAGAAAAGGCAATGCTTCATATGCTGCTTCTGGTCCTGAAGGCAACCTAATTAATACCTAGAAATACAGTTTTGGCTCGTACAACAGGTGAAAAATGTCTTTCAAATCACCAGTTTAGAGTTGATCTCAGAGTAAGAAAGACCTCTGCATCAGGCCCATGTTGTAGCTTTAGTAACATTGTCAGTTGATTCGTATAAGCCATGTTATAAAGCATACCCAATTATACTGGAGGTATCTGTGGTAGGTTAAAAACAAACACCTATGTGAACTCTTTAAATTCTGAAGCAAGGGTATGTCATTTATAGTGGAAAACTATATACCTTTTAAACAAATGTGTTATGGGGTCTTAGTTGAGAAATGGAATGCCTGACCATAGATCATCATATGAACGTGTGACCATATTGTCCATTAACTTCTGAGTTCAGTCAACCCCCAACAAGCTACACGACTGAGAAGCCCAGCAATAATCCATCCTAACATGAAAGTTGTTCACCTGGGATTAACCACAAACATGGCAAAAAGAAATAAACAAGCTGCATCAACATGAGACCCAGATATCCATCACTGCTATGTGGCAGTCTCTCTCCTTCACCTTACACCTGTAGTCACATGAGGTGCAGGTTCTTTATGACCAGCCGTGATCAAGTTTTGTTCACAGTTGGTTCAGCTCATTAAAAATGGACTAAAAATGGACTGTTGTTGCACTTGGATTCCAATTGGAGGTGGTTCTGAAAGATAGCAGGAAGCGATAATGCTTCCCAAAGGCATAGCTACAGGTAGTGAATTTAATTGTCCATTTCTGGTAGAATATTACATAGCCGAGGGTACACTCATGGGCAAAAATGACTTCTCTGGCTGTTTGGTCTTTGGGCATGGAAAGAGAAAGATTGGAAAACCAGAGACAAATAGGTATGACGTAGAGATATGTGGATCAATCTGTTGGCAAGGCACGGTGTGTACGACATTTCAATGCATACTAGGGAGTGTCCATCTCAGAAGAGGTATTAAACAACCAAGTAGACAGAATGGTTCTACCAGCTGACATAACCCAGATTCTGTCATCAGCCACCTCAGTTATGGCGTACTGGGTGCTCGAATGTGGAAGATATAGAGGCTATATGTGGGCCCGACAGGCCAGGCTCCCATTCACCATAATGAATTTTATACTGACACTGTTTTTAACATCCTTGCCAGCAAGTCAGCCCAAAACAAAGCCACTGACTCAGTACCTCACTTGAAGAGATTTACTAGGCCCTTGCTGGAAAGTTTACTTCTTTGGGTCCCTTCTGCCCTGAAAGGTGCAGCTGTTCATTTTGATTGGAACTTGCACAAACTCTGAACATGAATTTGCTTTTTCTACCTATAGATTTCCAGTGATCATCTTCTATGCAAGTGGTTAAAGTGTGCTTGTCTCACTAATTTAGGAATATTATGCTGGATTGCATTACATCAGGACAAGGAATCCAGTTACAGCAAAGGAGATGCAGAAATAGGCACAGAATCATAAGATTCACTAGTCCTACTACATTCTGCATCCCAAAGAAGTTGATGGCCTCAGAGAGTGAAGGAATGGCCTACTGAATACAAAACTGATTATCAGATTAGAGACGATATCCTGAAAGTATGGAATTTTATCCTCCGGGATGAAGAGTACACTATCAATTGCCATTTAACAGTGCAGTGGGTAAAACACAGATTCTGGGAACCAACGGGCAGAAGTATGAGTAGTCCTGCTTACTGTTGCCGCTGGCATCCTATTTGGGGAATTTGCTGTTTCTGTCTTCACAACACTGACCTTTGTAGGTTTCAACATTCTTCTTTTTCTTTTTTTTTTAATTTAACTTTTAAAATTTTAATTTCTCAGAAGGTGATGCAACAAGAGAACCAGTGAACTTTCAGCCAAGGTTGCCATCTAGGAGCTTTGGGCTTTTTGTGCAAAGGGACCTGCAGTCAAGAAGATAATTAATTCTCATCATTAGAAAGAGAGAAGACTGCTGTTACCAATGAGGGAAAAGAAGAATATGTTTAGTCTCTGGGTGATCCAGTAATCCATGTAGATGACAATAAAAGGATAAGTGCCATAGACAGCCTAAAAGAGTGGAGTGAGCAGGCGCTTAAACCTCTTGGGAATATAGGAAGGTCACTTAGACCAACAGAATTATTAGCTAAGAGTGAGGCGAAAAGAGAATGGTATAGTAGGGAAGGAGATGATAATTTTTAGTCACAGCCTTGAGACCAGATTTCCCCAAAGAAAAAGCTCCACCAGAATTTTGGTGGAACTACTTCAGAGTTTATGTAAAAAAGTGGAACCAAAGACAAAATGGATGGGCAGTAGATGATACCATGTTTTGTCTCCTTTCCTGTTTTCAGAACTGAACTACTTATGTCTTCAGTTTGTAAATGCTATCTGCTAACAACCTTGAACTTTTGTCCTCTCTGGGTATTGCCTTCTGCCTAAGAGAGCTACCTCCTGTGTGAGTTCATACCTCTTCCCTTGGAACATTCCATTGCAGGAATATTAAGACCCAGCTTCTTGCTCCAACTTGGGATAATTCTAATGGGTAATCCCAGCTTCAGATCAACTCATGGGAGATTCAGGTGATATTTTTGTTGTGTGAGCACTGCTGCTACTGTTTCTCCTGACTAATTTGGCTTCTTTTCCTTTTCCCACAGATGTTTAGCCAAAGAACACTCCTTTAAAAACTCTGCATTTCAATCCCCATCTCAAAGTCCGATTCTAATGAAACATAACATGAAACATCAGATGTCTAATGCTGTTGAACATTTATGCACATATTGCCAATATTTTATTTTATGAAGTGTTAATCAAAGTCTTTTTCTTACTTTAAAAAAATCATCTCTCTTTTGTTATCATTTATTTAGTTTTAAAAAGATTATTCTGGAAGCGATTTCTTTCCTATATTTATTGTGCACAATTTATTTTCTAAATGATGAGTAGACATTTTAAGTTTCAACAAAGTCCTATTTATCATCTTTTTTCTTCTGTGAGTAATTTGGTGTGTGTCTGTTATCTTCTTTCAGAAATCTTTGCTTACCTTAAATTCATGAGGATTTTCTTCTAAATTTTCTCATAAAAGCTTTATAGTTTTTGTACATTGAACTGTGAGGTTCAAGGTTCATTGTTTTTCATATATGTATCCAGTTCACTATTTGCTGAAATACCATTCTTTTTAAAAATTAAATTATCTTAGGATTCTTGTTGAAAGTCAATGACTCTGTACATATGGGTTTCTTCTGTTTTATTGATATCTCTGTCTCACCATCTTTTGATAACACATGGTCTTGATTACTATAGCTTTATGGCAAGTCACCTTTATTGCCTTCCTCTTTAATAAAGATTGTTACAACTATTCTAGGTGTTTTAGCTTTTTTATATAACTTTTGGAAAAATTATGCCAATAAAGGAGTTAAAATTTTGATTGAGTTTGCATTAAAGATAAAGATCAGTTTGGAGAGAACTGACATCTTAAAACATTAGGTCTTTAAAACCATTGACATTGTATGTCTCTTTATTTAGGTTTTTAATTTCTCTAAGCCAAGTTTTCTAGTTTTAAGATTAGAGTTTTCTGCTATTTATAAAATTTATTTTTATAAATATTTTATTTTTGATCTTATACTACATTAGTTTAATATAATTTCCAGTTGTTTGGGCTAGAAAACAGAGATACACTTGACTTTATGTATTGTTCTTTTACATGATGTATTTGGTAAATTCGCTTTTAGATGTAGTCTTTTGGTTGTATGTTACTTAGACTTTTCTATATAAATAATCATGTCATAGACAGATCGAATTTTACTTCTTTTGTTTTGAGTTGCATGTCTTTTATTTCTTTTAATGGCTTTATGTAACTCAGGAGCTTCAGTGCAATCTTGACAAGCATGGTCAAATGAAACTTCCTTGGCCTTCTTTCTCAATTTGATGAAAAAAATCGAATCTTTTCCATTAAGTACAGTGAAAACTTACATATAAGATTTATAGATTTTTTTCTAAAAATCTTCTTTCTTAGAATGGCACCTTCTATTTCTAGTTTGCTGATAGTCTGCATCATGAATGGATGTTGAGTTTTTTTCCATTAAAAAAATAGATATCACTAGATTTTTCTTCTTTATTCTAAAATATAGTGATCAAATATACATAATATTAGATATATTTACATATACATGGAAAAGTGTTTTTGAATATTAACTCTTTCAAAAGGAGAAGAAAATCACATATTGTTGCCTATGTTAATATAAGAATTTCCAAGAATCACAAAATTAATGAAATAAAGAATAATAAAACTGTTACTACTTTAAGGAACAATGAGTTCTGGCTTAAGAGACCCTCAGATTGTTCTCCAGGATGACTCGTAAACACTATCCTCTAAAAGGCAGCACATTTTACCCACTCCAGTTTCTTGTCCATTCTCATCCATTCTATTTCAAAGTAGACATGCATCCAAAAATATTGTTCTATTTTAAGTACAACAATATTTAATACAACGATTGCTGTTACAAACTATTTTGAAAGGCTAGAGAAGAGGCTTTTATCTGCATCTCTAGCACTTATTTCTAGTAAACACCACAGAACTGGTCTGCCAAGGGCCTGCCACCTCTAGTACACTCAAAAATTTGGGGATTCAGATAGCTGTTGTCTAACTGGTGCGTACTGCATTGTACCACTCAGAACCAGAACTCTACCATGAATATTTATTCTAGTTCTATATCAACAATATAAATGCTTTGTATGCAATATCCTCTATTCCTACTTAAATTACTCTCAATATAAGTTTTGCACAAGTGCATCTCATTGCAATTAAAATGTTAGCTTTCCAGCATCTGCAGTACAGGGATGCACATCAAGGTAGGAATAAATGCTGAAAAAGGTAACCTATAATACTCATTGAAGAGTGTGCTCAAAAGCTCTAGCTGTTTAAATCAAATGAGAAAAGAGTATTATTTGGTATAAATGTGAAATAAAACAGAAGAAGTTTTCTCTTCATGGATAGTTTTTCACTAAAAATCATGCCTTTGTGCTTTATCTTCCTTGAGTTTTCTTAAAAACGCTTTTCTCAAGAACATATCCTGGTATATACTCTTAATTTAAGTTAGGAGCTACCAACATGAACTTTTTTTTTTTTTTCTGACTGAGGATGTTTTTAAATAACAATTTAAAAGATTATAATATGAACACACACACATACAAATAATAACTCAGATAATTCAGACCCAGAATGCTGAATAGGTCCCAGTGCCTATTGTAGGATAAGTCATGATACTTTATGTTTACCAGAATGCAACAAAACCGTATTTTTTTGTTAATTTTTGTCAGAATAAGCTAACTCAATAGCTGTATTAGACTTTATTATTTCAGTGGATAGAAGAGTATATGCTTTCATTTTTTATTACTAATAGAAAAATTGATTAAGAAAGTTTGAATTCAGAACTAATATATTTGGCTTTTTTATTGTGTCGATTTGCAATTACTAAAAGACAAACCACATATTCGCTCTTTAGAAGGTTTTATCATAATAACTTAAAAAAATAAAGTACCAGAAATCATTTGGGTTCACTAAAGGTAATTAAATTCAGGGATTTGAAATAAAGTGAAAATAAAATTGCTGTTTTTATAAGGCAGGGACATATTAACTTATAAAATAGACATCTCTATCTTGTGTTATTCAGGATAAAATTGAGTTTATGAAGCTCCTGAGGTGAGAACATTGGTCACAAATCAATAAAACCAATTATTCTCTTTTTAACTTCTTCAGAGTTGAGACTTTCATCACATAATTGTGTTGATAAGCTAAAAAAGAATAATATGAGTTGTTTTATTCTGCTATATGATACAAACAGCATGTTTGTGTTTCAGTAAGGCATTTATTGTTCTAAAGATTTTATAAAATAAGTAAAAATATTTCCCAAGAGTTCTCATTTTTACAGATGGAAAATAGAAAAAACAGAGACAGAGATACGCAAGCAATATTTGGAGGAGAAGAAAAAAAATGTATAATACATCTTTATTCAATCATACATACTAGTATCCTCTTTTACAAATACCCATTATTCACAGTAACAAAATAACTAGGTGTGTAAAGTGAGGTGTTGTTAGACATTCAATTCTTATTTTACTGTTTTAAAGAAGTTAGCAGAAGTACTTTTTACAAAATAAATGTTAGATTTTGCCTTTCTTTGTTGTTGGTGATGATTCTGTTGCTATTAAAAGCTATTTGGGGCAGGGTGTGGTGGTTCATGCCTATAATCCTAGTGCTTTGGGAGACCTAAGTGAGAGGATTGCCTGAGTCTCGGGTTCAAGATCAGCCTGGGCTACTTGGCGAAACCTCATTTCTACAATAAATCAAAAAAATCAGTCAGACATGGTGGTGCATGCCTGTGCTTCCAACTACTTGGAAGGCTGAGGTGGAAAGATCGCCTGAGTCCAGCAGGTTGAGGCTGCGGTGGCCATGAGTGTACTTCTGCACTCTAGCTTGGGCGACAGAGTGAGACTCCAAATCCAACCCCCCCCCCGAAAAAAAGCTATTTGGAAGAAAAGTCTTACCTTTTTTCCTAATTTTTTTTTTTAGTTGGACTCTCATTCTGTCGCCCAGACTGGAGGGCAGTGGCATGCTCCCGGCCATTGCAGCCTCAACCTGCTGGGCTCCGCTGATCCTTCTGCCTCAGCCTTCCAAGTAGCCGGAACTACAGGCTAATATGCCTGGCTAATTTTTGATTTATTGTAGAGATGAGGTCTCGCCAAATTGCCCGAGTGGGTCTCAAACCCACAGGGTCAGGCAATTCACTCGTCTTAACTTCCCAAAGTGCTGGGATTACAGGCTAAGCCATTGAGTCTGGCCTCCAATTTTTTTAAACTTTAGATTCACAGGATACATGTGCAAATTTGTTATGAGTATTTGTTATGAGTATTTTGCATGATGGCGAGATTTGGGCTTCTGTTGAATCTGTTGCCCAAATAGAAAAATATCTTGTTTAACTTCCCTCATATTTGCCCCATTTAATCACCAAGATAATCCATCACTCATAATAAATGGAAAAAGTGACAGCTAAGACTGTTTTCATAGGCAGCAAAAAGGATGTCCTTTTTAACAATTGTGGTTTATCACCACCAATTGAGTCATACTTCTGAGATATTCGGGTGCTGATATGTGTTCCAAAGATTTTAAGTTCTTTCTATTTTATATATCTGAGGGAAAATCTAGCTTTCTATCAAGGAGCTAAAAAAAAAGATCTACAGGAAAATATAAAATGTTAAAGAGAGGTAATGAAGCAAATCCTTTGAAAAGAAAACAGGTATTTATATAAACATAAGGACATTTGTGCTATTTCTCCCTAGGGACTCTCATGTAAACAATGTAAAAAACTGAGGAGGGGACAAAATAAAAAAAAATAATTTGTTTTGTCTTTCAGGGTTTAATATGAGTCCTCTATGTGATTCCGTTCAGCTCCATAAACACTATCTTCCTGCAGACATCCTTTTTATTCCCACAACTCACTTGAATAAACCTAGTAAGAAATTAGATGAGCTATAGGAGTTGTCTTTGGTGAGAAGTAGCAGACAACAGGAAAGTGGCATCAGATAATAAGTATCTGAGGTGTTTTTGTTCTCCTCCCCCCACCCACATTCACACCCTGTCCAGTTTTCTCACTGATTAGGAAGGCACTTCCCTGTTTGGTTGTATTATAGTGCAAAGTTTTTCGCACATTTGTAGTGAGTGGAACCACTGTTTAGTAAAAGGCCTAGGTTCATGG
Source organism: Tarsius wallacei (assembly GCA_963574415.1). Taxonomy (NCBI): domain Eukaryota; kingdom Metazoa; phylum Chordata; class Mammalia; order Primates; family Tarsiidae; genus Tarsius; species Tarsius wallacei. Next base: position 5,164 of record CAUYQG010044093.1, on the reverse strand, counting down.
GTATGACTTTCTCTTCCTTTTCTCCCTTCTAGAAGATATACTATTAAGGGCCAGGAATTGTTCCTCCATGGAAAGATGTTGAGATCTTTCATAGTTCCATCCAGCAGTACTACTTGGAACTAGGCTGTGGTGATGATATTGGCGCCATGCTCCTGCTTCTCATCTCTTGTCCTGCATCTCTAGTTCCATTCCTCCAATGCTAGGTGAATGTTCAACTCTTAAAAAACAATCTTCATGGCGTATTTGAGCTTGAAACTATTAAGGCCTAAAGTTTTTGAGTTGGAGTCTCACTCCTTCGCTCAGGCTGTCCTATAGTGGCACACTCGCGTCTACTCCAGCATCGACCAGCTGGATTTTGGCTATTCTTCTGCCTCAGCCTTCCAAGTAGCCAGAACTACAGGCGTGCACCACCACGGCCAGCTAATTTTTGATTTATTGTAGAGATGAGGTCTTGCCAAGTTTCCCGGGCTGGTGGCGAACCTGTGGGCTCAGACAATTCACTCGCCTCGGCCTCCCAAAGTGCTGGGATTACAAACTGAGCCACTGAGCCCTTCATAGGCCTAAAGTTTTATAGGAAAAAGTTACGTAGCACAATCTGACTCACTAATGTTTTATGGGTTGAGTTATAGGGCTCCAACCTGAGATCATTTTGCCTTTCATTTGATGAAAATTACATCTTCTGCAAAATAATACATATTTGAAGACAATATGGGGGTGATGATTATAGTTTGAGGGATCAAATTCAGAAAATCCTGGATATCCTGGATTGTATGTTTAATAGCCTCACAATTTTTGAACTGGGCATCTCAGATTATTATTTTAAACCCCTATACTTAAAAAATATTCCTACATTGAGCTTCTAAGGAAGCTTGGCTTCTGGGTGGGAGGGATGTGAGTAGTATAAGAAAGATAAATAAAAATACTGAGAAAAGAAAGAGTACTTTATACAAGGATCAAAGGAGGAAAACACAGGCTTAAAGATTTACTAGAAAACAATTATTTAGACACTGTCAAATTATAAAATTGTCTTTTAAAATATAAATATAGATCTGGTTCTATAATCAATATTGGCAAGTCACTTGTAAGGTTTCAGACTTTCAGTATTTCATTTAAAATGAACATTTAAAATAAAAATATTTACCTTATAAAGCAAACTCAAAGTTTTACAAATAATAAAGTACAGAATATGACTTACAAAAATGCCAGTGAAAAACTGCCTTTACACTGTTCCAAATACAGAAAAATCACATGCATGTTTCAGTGTGAAATACTGAATAACTTGAAGGATACACAAATCATGATATTTAGAAGCCTCAGTAGTTTTCATTGTGCTTTACATTTTGAAGACGTTCCCAGCAATTCCAGCAATTACTTAAAGCAAATCTGATATGCATGTACAGCACACCATTGTTTTGGCCTGATTATGAAGTAATAGCTTATGCTGCCTAGATGGCATTAATAAATTATTCCTCAAAAGTTGTCAAATCCAGCTACCCAAATATGCTAATTCTATCCCTGAACTCTCTTCCATTTCTTTTAGGTTTTTCATGCTAGTACCTTATTATATTTTACTTGGATCACTGCAAAAGCAATTTTTGCTCTTAACTTTATAGTTCTATTATAGTTCAGAGTTATCTTTAAGAAATGTACTTTGAATTTTAGAATTTTTTTCTTTTATAATTGAAGGCAGAAAGGCCAGAAAAAGGAATGGGAGAAAGGACTACATTTAACGCATATTAGGAACTGTGGCTCAAAAAATATATATATGCTGCCTTATTGTATTCAGGGGTAATAGAAAAGAAAGGAGACTTCCAGTGAATAGCAGATGATGCCACCCTTAATTAATATAAAGGAATCTGGAAGAGATGTTGTTTCAGGGGTGAGAGATGGAGATGTTACATAAAAGATGAGAGAAGAATTCAGAAAGGGGAAGCTTGTGGTAGAATGCAGCAAATAAGTTTTACAAATAATCTGGAAATCACTCCTATGCACAGTTATCTTCTTTGGCAAGGTGTGATAATGCCAGTGTTAAAATTGTCAAACTGAAATTCATGGAGAAAATAACTAGTTTCTTGGTATGATAAAGTAGATCTGAACCATTTTCTCTACCTTCAGTTGTATTTAGATGTTACTATGAACATGACCCCTCATGTTTAAAGTAGTGCTCTATTCTTCATTTACTTTTGTAATATAATTGAAAACTTGAAATGTGAATGCTTTCATGCCACTAGAAAAGTTTTTAAAAAAACCCATTTAACACTTCTACTGTAACCTGATTACCTAGAAAATTGTTGGATTGCCTGCTATTGTACAAATTGATGACTGAAATGGGGGCATATCTACTGTGGGATTATTTGTTTCCCAAATAAAGGAATGACTTATTGGCTTAAATAATATTCCACCGACCTAATGTAGTTAAAGTAACTTCATCAGGATATTGGACACTGCAGTACTTAGTCTGTGTCAGCTAAACTCAAATAGTTTTAAGAGTTGGTTTCAAGGGTGAATCCCAGGAACGTCTTACTGTTACCCTCAAACAATATCACTAAGCATTCCAACAGAATATTCCCCTTATTCTGTCTTGTAAATTAAAGCTAAATGGTAGTAGGACTTTATGTATCTATATTGTGTCCTTGGCTACACTAAAACAGAAATTGTTTGTTAACAGCATTGCCTACTATCTGAGTCCCTATGAATTAGTAAGATATCTGAGGTAGAACGCAAAGTAATTCCCCATGGATCAAATAAATTATCATCTGTTGTGTATTGTGAGTTTAAATCAACTTATTTGTGTAAGATTCCTGGCTAAGAAAGATGGGTTCATTAGGAAAATTATAAAATAAATTAAGGTAGCATATCCTATTAAGGGAGAAATGCCTACAAGAATCACTTTGTTTTGATGAGAATATTTTCTTTTTGACAGCTCAGTTCAAGCAGAAAATGATGATATTATAGACAAAGAAGAAATAAATGTGTGTTCATTCACCTCTGCTTTCTAATAGCTCCCTATGGTACACTTTTGTTGCTTTAAAATAATGGGCTTTGTCATCAAGGAAAACATTTTTTTTCTCAGCTTTCCCATTGCTATAAAATAAAATCATTTTCTGATAAAGTATGAATGTAATTTTGACCAATATTAGTGAAAGCTAAAAACTATCTCTATACAAGTATGCATTCAATTTCCTTTCTTTACACATAAATGTTTCTGCTTGAAATTGTTAGCGAACAGAGTAGACTATAAATTCTAAAATAATAATATTTGAATAATATGAATGTTGACTGAAATAGAGGTCCTCTCTAGCTGGCTGATCAGGGATGTTGCCATCAGCTGACACCCCAAATAAATGAATGACCTATTGGCTTAAATGATATTCCAGCAGCCTAAAGTAGAACTTCCTCAGAATTTTGGATACCATAGTGCTTATTCTGTGTCAACTAAACTCAAATTGTTTCAAGAGTTGGTTTTGAGGGTGAATCCCAGGGACCTCTCCTAATTTCAGGGATCATAGGAAAGGATTTAAGTGGGATTCTTCCTGAAAATGTTATAAGGAAAATATTGACACAGAACAGGATGGAGTGTTTAGTTAAGTCTTGTGTTAGAAAAAGATCAACTTTTTATGTCATGTTTTCTTTAAAGGAACAGGGTGCTGGTGGACCAAGGGAATGGAAACATAGGAAAGCTCCTTTTGAATGGTTTAAGACGAGCTACATTTTATTTCTGTAAATGGTGTCATCTAAAACTTTCTCAAACTCTTATTCAGAAATACAAATTGCATACTGCCTCGTCTATTTACACTGCTCAGGAAATCTTACAAAATAGCAGTTCTCCCGCTGTGTGGGTAAATCTCCAGCTGACTGTTGTTCAAGAAAATCTTGGAGGCGGAAATAATCAGACTCTGGAGAATCCATCAGGGAAAGAAAAACAAAGAACATCATGAAGAGTAGACAACACTCTTGATAATATATAAAGGCAGCATTATGGTTGCAGTTACTTGTCTCAGTTGTGGGCATTATAGCTTTGTGATGAAGAGAAAAGGCTCTAGATCATGTTAACTGGTTTTGAGTTCCTGCTGTGTACTTGACCAGCCACTTGAGACAAAGTTACATAGATTCTTTGTGTGTCAATTTTCATACCCATGAGGTGAAAATTATAATACCTACTTCATCAGTGATTGTACAGAGGATTAAAGGAGTGAGCACATATAATGTGCTTAGATATAATGCCTGGAATGGACCTATCCACAAGAGCTGGCACTTGCGCATGTCATCTGGGGGCTTGGGGATTGACCTGCCAAACCTGCGGCAGCTGGCACCCATGTATACCATTGAGGGGCCTGAGGAGAATCCCGCCCTGTGTTCCACTGCTGCTGCCAGTACATTTGCTAGTTGTTGGGGGCCTGAGGATCAACCCACCCCACCCCGTGCTACCAGTGCCCATGCATGCCATTTGGGGACCTGAAGACAGGTTCATCCTGCCCAGCAAGGCCACTGCTGACACCCACATATGTTATCCAGAAACTACAGACAAGCCTGCTCCACCCACTGCCACTGCCCTTACACTCAAGTACATCATCTGGGAGCCTGGGAATAAACCTGCCCTGCCTACCACAGCCTTCTTATGTGTACCATCAGGAAAAGGTACACGTCTGCCCCATTTACTATCACTGTCAGGGCCTACATACGTTGTCTGGAGTCCTTAGGATAGAACTGCACTGCTGACCACTGCCAGTGCCCACACATGCTGTCTCTGGCATGTGAGTTGAGAACAGACTCTCCTTGTCTATTGCTGATACTAATGATGCCTGAGGACTGGCCCTACTGGTGTCCCCAGCTCCCACAAAGATTTACCACAATCTCCACTAAGAATAGATACTCTAAAAAGGGAGTCTTTGGCATTTGACTCAATTGAGAACTATTACCATACAGAATTTTTTTTTTTTTTTTTTTGAGTTGGAGTCTCACTCTGTCGCCCAGACTGGAGTGCAGTGGCCGCTCCCGGCCACCACAGGCTCTACCTGCTGGACTCCGGTAATCCTTTCCGCCTCAGCCTTCCAAGTAGCTGGAATTACAGGCGCGTGCTACCAAGCCCGGCTGATTTTTTATTTATTGTAGAGATGAGGTCTCACCAAGTTGCCCAGGTGGGTCTTGAACCTGCTGGCTCAGG
>CAUYQG010044092.1:0-10405 GCA_963574415.1 Tarsius wallacei | reverse complement strand
TCCACCTATCAAGATGCTTTTTCCGCTGCTCAAAACAGTTTTTGAACTTGTCAATTTTTATGTATTTTTAAAAAAATTTTTATGTATTTTAATGCAGTTTTCTGTTTCACCCCTTCCACATAGGCAAAACGTTTCCCACTGATGATTTTTTTCATCTGAGGAAACAAAATAGGTCGCTCAGGGCAAGACTGGGTGAGTAGAGAGGGTGGGGCACAGCAGTCAGGCCACGCTTTTGGTCAAAAACTGCTGAACACTCAGTGCAGTGTGGGCAGGTGCGTTGTCATGGTGGAAGAACCAGTTACCTGTTTGCCACAACTTGGGACATTTCTTTCTCCACAAATTGTGACACAACCTTCTCAAATCTTCCAGGTAAAAACTTGGTTGACCGTTTGATCCAGAGGAACAAATTCCGAGTGTACTGCAAGGGGTCCATCTTCCAAAAGATGATTCCATTTTTGGGAGGGTCCCCCTTGTATTATCTAATATCTAATGAAAGAGTCAAGGAGTACCATTTTCTACATTCATTTCTATATTCGATTTAGAAATTCATTTATTACTAGAAAAGCCTTAATAAATATGTGACAGCTGTCTCTATATAAATGGACTTAGGCTATGTGCCATACATGTTTCAAAATAAATTGACTAAAATCACCCAGTGTTAAAGTGTAGTACATTTTTTTCCTTTTGTAAAATATTTCTAGCTCCTTGAATAATGACTCTCAGTATTTCCAGAAGGCTTTGCTCAAGCAGTCTTCCCACTTCTTAATGTGATGAAAAGGAGTGGAAATGTTCTTTTTTTTTTTTGAGTTGAAGTCTTACTTCATCACCCAGGCTGGAGTTCCGTGGCACGCTCATGGCCACTGCAGCCTCAACACGCTGAATCCTTCCACCTCAACCTTCCAAGTAGCCAGAACTACAGGCGCATGCTACCACACCCAGCTAAGTTTTTGATATATTGTAGAGATGAGATCTCATCAAGTTGCCCAGGCTGGCCTCAAACTTCTGGGCTCAGGCAATTCTCTCTCCTTGGCCTCCCAAAATGCTGGGATTACAGGCTTGAGGACCACGCCCAGCTGGAAATGTCCATATGGAAGATTGTCTTTTCTGGGAAGTGCCTCCGCTTCCCTGCCTCCTCACTTGTAATTTATTCCAAAATTGCATGGAAGCAGAGGGAGAGCCCTTGCTCCTACAAGCTGTGTCTGCCAGGGCTGCCAGCCAGTCGGCAGCAGCTCAATTCAACTCACATATAAATTATAGCTAATGAGGGGTCTGGGCACATTTTGATCATTCACATGACATGGAACAGCACCTCCAGATGAAGGTCTTGAAAAGCTCTGCCCGTGGCTTTTTTGTTTGGCTTTGATCAATTTTTGTTTTATTCGGCTTGTTTCTTAATAACCATTGGGAAATTTCCACCCTACTAAGACCAGTCCCTTGTCTCTGTGCCTTTCCCCATTCTCTAGTTAATTAACCTAATGTTTTTATTAGCATCTGTAAGACCCATAGGGGGTAGATGAGAGGAAAAATTCATTAAGCCTTCCAGAACTGTCCTTTGGTTTTGCAGTCGTAAGTTCATATAGGGTGCCCATGTAGAAGACACCCCCTTAACCACAGCATTTACCATGACCTGGGAAATGGGCATACTCAGTGGGTAAATAACCTGCTGCAGCATATTAGCTGTCTTATTAGGGGTGCTCCTCTTGGCATTTATGGGGGAGAGGGACATTTTCCTTCTCATGGTAAAGAGACCTAACTGTGGCTTTTATCCAGTCCACCGGGTTAGGTGTTCTCTCAGGAATAACCTCCTGTATGTCTGAATAACCTGAAACATTTGAGATTGTTCCATAGAGAGCTGTGGGTGAACCTAGCATGGTGGCTCACATATATAATCCCAACACTTTAGGAGGCCAAGGTGGGAGGATTACTTGAAGGCAAGAGTTCAAGATCAATCTGGGCTATATAATGAGACTTTGTCTCTATTAAAAAAAAAAGAAAGAGAGCTGTGGGTCAACCCAAACATGTTCTTCCACTCTGCAGCATTCAAAACCAAAGACAAGGCCCCTAAGTTAGTTACTCTCACAATCCATTTTGGTAATGGTTCTTTGGAAAGCTGATGATACCGATCTACAAAACAAAGCAATTCCTTCACAGCATACCTTCTGATTTCAGTAGTTTCTTGGTTTTGTTCTTCTCTCAAGTGAACTACCAAGAAGGTGACCAGAGTTCTTGGCAGGACTTTCTGTAGTCTCAGCATAATTTTTCCCTTGAAGGTAGCTCTGAAGTTAGTGGCTAGAGCACAGGCTCACTGAAATCCCAGCTCAGTCTAGCATTAAGATCCAACCCAGCACTCTCTTTTAATTTTATTTTGGCTATTATTGATAACAATAACCAAGGGATTGAATATTTCACCTTTTGTTATTAGTTTGCATTTCTTGTGCATACAGTGAATCAATTCCTTGGGGTAGTATTTACCTTTAGTAATTGATCTCAGCATAGCTGCAACTCTATACTACATGTGATCACATGGCACCCAGGAATCAAAGATTCCTCACCCCACCCTTTCTTCTCTTCCCATACCACATGTTTCTGTGAGTGAGGGCCATTTTAGTAAATCCCATTTCTGACACCTAGTGCATAGGAAAAACAAACTGATTTCCCTTATACTTTCAACACTTCACTTCTGGCACCAGATGTGTGTGGTTTTTTTCCACACCAGGCAATTCTCCAATTCTCTTTGGATACCAACTGGCTGTCCCACAGTTTAACTCAATTCTGACACTATCTGCCTGGAGTTTGCACAGTCCCCACTGGTTAAGGGATCAGTCCCAAAAGACTCTCCTACTTCAGATGCCAACCACAAGTCCAGGTTGTTACCTGTGCTTCTGACTGAGAATGGTTATAAATCAGGGGTTCCCACAACTTCCCATGTTTGATCATTTGCTAGAATGGCTCACAGAATTTGGGAAAACAGTTTACTTACTAGATTATCAGTTTATTATAAAAGGATACAATTCAGGAACAGACAGATGGAAGAGATGCATAGGGCAAGGTATGTGGGAAGTGTCATGCATATGAATAGTTGAGGCCAGAATTGCGCAGGTGGCAAATGAATTTACCAAGACAGTTATAAACTTAGAAAGCCAGATTTATTAAAGACAGAAAATGTTGTAAGAGAACAACGGGCAGTGCAGCAGGCAAGAGGCTGACTGCTGTCTTCAAAGAGGCAGAAGCTAAAGGGAATTTTTATAAGTCTGGGCTGGGGAGTTTAGTGTGGTGCCAGGCTGTATTGGGCTGTTTCTTTCAGATAGGGTTAATTAATAGCAATGATTAACCGCTTTTTCATTTGCAGCACTCAGCTAAAGGTTAGTTTATAACAATGATTTACAGCTAGTCAGCAAGCTTTTACAACTCTTGCTGTGGTCAGTGTTTCTTGTGAATATCTGTGAAGTCCTACCCTGAGATCCCTTTCCTCAGTACAGTTTACCCAATTGTTGCTGGCCTATTTGAGCCTCATATTTCTCCACAGGGAGGAGCTTAGGGTTTCCATGGCCACCTTCCCAACACCTCCATGTGTTCACCAACCTGGAAGCTCCTCGAATCCTCCACCCTCAGCCTCCACTATTCTTTTGTTATAGCCTGACCAGGTTCTTATGCCCACTGCCCAGAAAAGCCAGAACTGATGTCACCATTTCAATGGAAAAAAGATTTTAATTATTGCAAAGCAGCTGAATGAGGAGGAGGGGGTGTGAAGATTGTCATCCTGTTGCAGAGCCAGTTTCTGGGAAGGGGTATCACAAGCCAGTGGAGCTGACTTCTTGGGCCCGGGTGGGGCCTTTCTTATTAGCTTGCATTTCCTTCCTGAGTCTGAAAAAATATCTCAAATACCATTTTTAGGTTTTGCAATACATGCTATCTATAAAGCAAGTCCCACCACCATTAATTACTATACTCTCAGCCATGAGCCATTGTGGAGGTAGTTTAGGAGGAAGCTATAAGGAAAGGTGTGTCCCTGGAGATTGAAACCGCTTTTGTCCTTCAAACCACATTTTTGTCCTCAAGCAGTCTTTTTTTTTGAGTTGGACTCTCACTCTTGTCACCCAGGATGGAGTGCAATGGCACACTCATGGCCACCGCAGCCTTGACCTACTTGGGCTTAGGCAATCCTTCCTCAGCCTTCCAAGTAGCTGGAACTACAGATGCACACCACCATGCCTGGCTAGTTTTTGTGGTTTATTATAGAAACGAGGTCTCATCAATTTGCCCAGGTTGGTCTCAAACCCCCGGGCTCAGGCAATCCTCTTGCCTTGGCGTCCCAAAGTACTGGGATTGCAGGCTGAGCCACCGTGCTCGGCCTTCCCTCTGAATTTTTTTTTGTGAGTGTTTTGTTTTATTTTATTTTGAAGATGTGGGGTACAATTCAGGGTTAGGTATATAAACATTGATCATGCAAGTACCCTTGTTGATGAGGTATGCCCCTCCCTCCCCCAGCAGTTTCCCTCAACTGCCAACCCCCCGCCCACAGTTTTTCATTACTGTCAATTGCTTTCTTATAGCATTATAAAGGCATTGTTCCATTGTCTTCCATTTTGATGTGTTACTACAGAGAAATCAGATGCCATTCTGATTCTTGATCCTTTATATAAAACTTCATTTTTTCCTCCTGGGTGCTTGTAGGGTCTATGTCCTTAGTCTTCTGCTGAGCCACCACACCTGGCCCTCAAGCAGTCTTGAGTCCATTGTTTAAGAGATAATATGTTTATCAGCCTTAGGGGTAGTAGCAGTGTTCCCTTCCCTAGGGATCAGGACATGAAGGTAATTAATTGTCCTCTATGAGAGTGAAAGCAAACTTAGAAACAACATATTTGTTAATTTCTAACCATAGCTACAGCTGTATTTGGTGATTGAATGCCCTGTGACCTGATATTAATGGGTTCACGTAAACTCAGGTGTGGTTGGGAGGGGCTTGTCATAAATAACAAAAGTTGTTCTTTCATCCTTATTACTCTAATCACTTGAGAGATTCCTAGGGATTTAGGTATTCTGTGCCAGGAACAGGAAGAAGACCAGATATATATTCCTTATTATAAGCCACAATATCACATGGCCCTTCATCTCATGCCACCCTTGCCCTTGTTGATGGTGCTTTTGTCCTTCCTTCAAACACAATAAACTCATTTCCACCTCAGGGCCTTTGCAGTAACTGCTCCCTCTGCCTGAAAAGTTTCTCTTGAACCCTGAACGGCTGACTTCTTCTTTCAGGTCTTAGCACAGATGTCATCCTCTCAGAGACTCCTCCCTGATCACCCTGTCCTGGCCCAGGTCCTTCCTGATACCCTGATCAGATCACCTTCCATATCAGGGTTCAGCAAACTTTTTCTGTGTAGGATCAGATAGTAAATATTTTTAGCTTTGTGAGCCATATGGTCTCCGTCACAACTAATTCTGCAGTTGCAGCATGAAAGTAGCTACAGACAATATATACACAAATGGGTGGGACTGTGTTTCGATAAAAGCCTTTGTTTATGGACATTGAAGTTTGAATTTCATATAATTGTCACTTATCATAAAATATTCTTCTTTTACCGAGTAGGGGATGTTGATGATGGGGGAAACTGCACAGATGAGGTCAGGAGTATATGGGAAATCTCTGTACTGTCCTTTCAAGTTTGCTGTGAACCTAAAACTTCTCTTAAAAAATAAAGTCTTTACAAAATAAAGAAAGAAAATGCCTTCTTTTGATTTTTTTGATCGACTATTTGAAGATGTAAAAAACTTTTTAGCTCGTAGGCTGTACAAAGGCAGGATTTGACCCACGAGCTACTGTAGTTCACTGACCCCTGCTCTAGACTGCTATATATGTTGTTATAGTTTGATCTCACTGGTATCAGAAAATATCTTATTTTTTCATACTTTTTTTGTTGTCTGTCTTGCCTGGTAGACCGTAAACTCCTTGAAAACAGGTTATTTGTCTGCGTTATTTCTATCAACTAAAAATGTGCCTGGAATTTAGGGGTACTTTGTAAATATTTGGAGGTTGAATGAATAATACATCTCTATATTCCACTAAAGTCTTCCAATCATCTCACGTAAAAGGGAGGACCCAAAATCCAGAATTTATTCATAAAAAATTGTGTATTTATTCTTACATGTTTAAACTTCAGTCATCTTCAAAGTACGCTCCGTTTGATGCAATACACCTATTGCGATGCTTTTTCTACTGCTCAAAACAGCTTTTGAACTTGAAATTTTTTATGCCTTTTAATGCGTCTACTGTTTTTGTTTCACCTCTTCCACACTGGCAAAATGTTTCTCTTTGAGTACGTTTTTAATCCGGGGAAACAAAGAAAAAATTCGATTGGAGCAAGGTCAGTTGAATAGGGAGGGTGGAGCACGGGGATCATGCTGTCTTTTTGTCAAAAACTGGTGAACACTCCGTGCGCTGTGGGTAGGTGAGCTTGTAAATCACCCATCATGAAATGGGCAAATGCGTTTAAAGAATCTCCCCCAAGAAATTCACTGAAGCCAAGCGCGGCCTCTCATAACAACACTAGCTGGTGCACTGATGCCAGTGGGTTCCTAAAACACACCTTGCAGGGGAAGCCTGTACTACAAGGGGCCCATCCTCCAAAAGATAATTATGTTTTTTTTGGGAGGTCTCCCCTCATGTTCCACTTTTCAGTGCCACACCCAACCCAGATCTTAACCTCTGCCTGTCTGTCCCTGTAGTAGTCTTTCAAGCCTTCCTGACTCCTTGTTGCTCCTGTATCTCTCACTCTAGTCTATATTGTAGTATGTAATACCTTGCTTTTTTTCTTTTCTCTGCAAAGAACAAAAAGCTTTTCAGGATTTCCCCATTACCTAAGATATACTGTAAAGCCAGACTCCTTGGCTGAGCGTACAAGGCTCTTACTATTCAGTCCCTTCTGCTTTTCTAACCTTGTCTCTGAGCCTTCCCTGGAATGAGCCCTCAGCTCCCATACCCTCCTCTCATTATCCCTAACCCACTGCTCATTCCCACCTCTGCACTTTGCTCAGGCTCTGCCTCCAAACCCATTGGCTGTCCCCTTAGGAAAGGTCTCAACCCCTATGTAATAGGAGATGAGTCTGCAATGAATGGTGGAAAACAAGGCAGAGTGGTCTGGGCCTGAGGAAAGCTGGAAGATGAAAGGCAAATGTGACCAAACATTTGCTGGTGTTACTCAAGTGAGTTAAGAAGGACTTAGTTGTCATTGAAAGGTGTACTGCTTGGTCAGGTTACCTAGGCTAGTGCTTTTCAAACTACTGTGCAGACAAATATTTGGGGAATTTTGTAAAATGCAGATTCTGGCAGTAAGTCAGGGGTAGAAGCCTGAGATTCTGGGGTTTTTTTGTTTGTTTGTTTTTTTAAGTTGGAGTCTCACTAGTTGCCCAGGCTGGAATGTAGTGGCACTGTCACAATTTACCACAGCCTCGACCTCTTGGGCTCAGGCGATCCTTCTTCACCTTCTCGAGTAGGTGGAACTACAGGCATGTGCCACCATGCCCAGCTAATTTTTTTGTTTTTATTTTTGTAGAGATATGAGGTCTTGCTATGCTGCTTTGGCTCATCTGAAATTCCTGGGCTCAAGCAATCTTCCTGCCTCAGCCTCACAAAGAGCTGGGATTGCAGGCGTGAGCCACTGCACCCGGCCTAGAGTCTGCATTTTTAACAAGATAGCAGGGACACCTGTACTTCTGGTTCTAGAGTGACTCTGAGTATCAACGATCTACCTAAATGCTTTAAAAAGGAGCCTTATTCATATGACTTAGATATGGGAACAGGAAGCAGTTGGCCTACCCTTTAGGTGCCTGCCTGTATATTATGTGGACCCCACAAGAGTCCTAGCTTACAATGAAGACATTTCTTGCATTCTGAACAACTGGAAAAAATGTGTGATGATTCAAGTCTTCTTGATGAAGGAGGGGGTGATGAAAACAGAGGACAAAGTTGAGTGTGTAAGGCTGCAGCTTAAAGGGAAGAAACGTCTTTCATCCTAAAATGGTGGCAGTGTAAATAGCCACTGGAAAATAAAAAGATTCTAATATTAGGTGGGCTGCTGTCCTGTCATTACACGTACACACAGGCACACGCACAATCAGAGTGTTGGCCGGGGTGCTGGACTTTTCCCTGATGGCGTTGGATGATCTCTTCTCTCAAAGGGACATCTCTTCTGATCCACTGTAGTGTGCAGTTTAGAATCTATCGGGGGGATCCAAAAAGCCTGGAATTTGTTTGTAAAAAATTTTGTGTTCTTACATGTTTAAACTTCAGTCCCCTTCAAAATACTCTCCATTGGATGCAATACGCCTATTAAGACACTTTTCCCACTGCTCAAAACAGTTTTTTAGCTCGTCAGTTTTGATGCCTTTTAGTGCTTCTGGTTTTTTTGTTTGTTTGTTTCACGTCTTCCACATTGGCAAAATGTTTCCTTTTGAGGACTTTTTTCAACTGGGAAAACAAAAAAAGTCACTCAGGGTGAGATGGGGTGAATAGGGAGGGTGGGGCATGGAGGTCATGCCGTTTTTGGTCAGAACTGCTAAACATACAGTGCAGTGTGGGCAGGTGCGTTGTCATGGCGGAAGAACCAGTCACCTGTCTGTCTGCCACAACTCAGGACGTTTCTTTTGCAAATTGTAACTTGACCTTCTCACAACTTCCAGATAAAAACTTTGGTTGGACCATTTGATCTGGAGAAATAAATTACAAGTGTACTACAAGGGGCCCACCCTCCAACAGGTAATTCCTGGATCTTTTGGATTCCCTTAGTATATCTGGCCGAGCATTTCACTAACAAAACAATAGGAATGGTTTCTGTAGTGTGTATCTCCAAACAGATGAGCAGGAAGGAAAATGTCTTGCTTGTGTAATGAACTTGACTGTTTACTTGAAAATAGCTTCTCTTTAATTATTAGCCTGGCCCTTGTATCTTTGGCTAATCAATAGCTGTCCTTATGATTGAGTGTCGTTTCCTCATAGCTTAACGTTGTGCAAACTGCAATTTTTTCTGATTTATTATTTTAGTGCCTTTTCCCTCATCACAGTACTCTCTCCTCTGCTTTTATCACAGAGGAACGCCTGCTTGGGTGACTGACCTCTGATCTTGACCTGGAGTCATGGCCATGGTGAGTTGTGGATTGCCTCACCCTACCTGGTACCGGCTACAGACAGGTACAGGATGTGGACTCAGTGACTGTTGGTTTAAACAAAGCCTTGTTTGCTCAACAGAGGGGAGCGGGGAGGGACATGAAAAAGCAGGTTTTTTTCTGAACATCATTTACATTTCTTTCAGGGGTGGTAAGCAACTTGACCTTGAAAATTGATTCAAAGAATCCTTTGAATCCTTTTAACATCTGGAGAATATAGAAACAAGTTAAAGTTTACTCTCTGCAGAAGCACTACGTGTTCATTTGAGAACATTTTAAGTGGAAAACCTAAACGTCCTGCAGGTCCTACCGCCAGAAGACAACTGCTGTTGGCATTTGGTGTGGCTCTGTCATTTCAGGCTCAAGGGGGTGTTCTTAGCAATATGGGCTTGTCTGCCTCCTGCTTTCAACTGTGATCGGACTCCTTAGAACTTGATTATCTGATCTTTGGGACAGGCATGGAATTGGATCCCTCTGAGAGTTCTGTAAAGCCCAGCACTGGGGTGGAAACTGAGCCTCTTAGCTCCCAGCGTGGCTCTACCCAAGGCTGGCCATCTGCTCTCCTTCTCCCTCCTCAATAAGATTTCTGAATAGGCTGGTGATTCTGATCCCGGGTCTTCTGGGAAGGATTAATAGCAGTAGAAATCCTATACCTAGAGTGGAATTGGAGACGCTGCCAACTCTAGATGCCTTCCTTTGAGAAGATGGTTGTGTAAACTATCCTGAACAAATATTAATACACTCTTAATTTTTTAATATTAGATATTAGATATTCTTGAATTTTCTTCATGGTCTCTGACAGTCAAAGTGTATCTTATCTGCCCGAAATCTCTTATGCTTTAATTTAAAATTAATTTCTTGCTGATTGATTCTTCCTGGACATGGGAAATATTTGTTCAGTAATGTCTGTGGTGTTCCTAGGCTTGGGGACTCAGATTAATAGGATCCTCTTCCTGTCTTTGACAGGTTCACAGCTTTCTACATGTGGAGACTGTCACCAAATGGCCCTAAAGTGTGCTTTCCACTTGGGAAATTACCTCAGTTGCTCTCATCTTTCCTCCTAAATCCTGTTTTCCCATCATGACTATTATTATTATTATTATTTTTGAGTTGGAGTCTCACTCTGTCGCCCAGACTGGAGTGCAGTGGCCGCTCCCGGCCACTGCAGCCTCGACCTGCTGGGCTCCGGCGATCCTTCCGCCTCGGCCTTCCAAGTAGCTGGAACTACAGGCGCGCGCTACCA
>CAUYQG010044091.1:0-39942 GCA_963574415.1 Tarsius wallacei | reverse complement strand
TACCCCCCCCCCCCCCCCCCCCCCCCCCCCCCCCGCCATCCGCCATCACCAGCCGCACCAATCCGAGGCCTGGAGACCCACGGTCCCATGCACGGTGGGCTACCGCGGTCCCTCTGCCACTGCTGCTCTGCCCCAGGCGGCACCGGCCCTGGCTGCATGGAGCTCCCATTTTCCCTCCCCAGCTATAGCATCTCAACTAGCTCCAAGCCACCTGCTGCCGCCTATGGAGACCCTCAGATATCACCTTGTGGAGATCTGGATTCCCTTGCTGGCACCCAGCCGCTGCCAGCTCGCTCCCTAGCTGGGCGCCCAGCCCAGTCTCAGGTGGTGGCAGCCCGTGGAGGCCCTCCACGCTTGCCCCTCGGAACTACAGCCTCCATCACTGGCTGAAGCACCCCGCGCATGGCCCAAAGCCACGGCCGGTGATTACCCCTCAGAGTTCTGGGTCTGCGCCCTGGGTGAGGTGCCTAGCCCCATCTCAAGTCGCCATCGCCCGGAGTGGCCGTGGCGCCCACCCCTAGGAGCTGCGGGCTCTATCCCTCCCTGGGGCGCCCGCCAGGCCCAAAGCCACCGCTGCCCATGCAGATCCCCAGCGCCTGCCTCAGAGCTCTGCACCCCCACCCGGGCTGAAGCTCCCAGCCCCGCCTTGAGCCACCACCCCCCAAGAGGCCTCCTGGTGCCCGTGCAATGGAGCTCTGGGCCCCCGCCTGGACTAAAACACACAGCCCGACCTTGAGCCGCCACCCCCGTGGAGGTCCCCGGCAACTGTGCCCAGGAGCCTTGGAACTCTAGGCCCCTATCCAGGCGCTTTGGCGCTCCAGGACCCCGCCCTGGCTGAAGCGCCCAACTCCGCCTTGAGCTGCCGCTGCCTGCAGAGTCTCTACGCATTTGCCCCTCAGAGTTATAGACTTCCCCCCTGACTGAAGCACCCCACGAGGCCCCAAGCCTCCACTGCCCAGGGAGGTCCAAGGCTCCTTCCTCCTGCAGCTCTGGGCTCCCTTGGTGGCCACACCACCCCACCCCCTAGCCACCCTGACCACTATGTTGACCAGCAAATGCCCAGCAGTCTCTCACTTCACCTCGCCCAACTTGCCCCTGAATACCGCAGGACCAGAGAACAGCTGGAGTCCTGTGACCAGGCAGAGACCTGCAGTGACTCACCCACCCAGCTCTGCCTAACGTCTAACTTGGAAGCTAAGACCTCATGGTTGTGTAAGGAAACAGTACCTCTTAAGGAGGTTGGTCAGTTTGTGTGTATGATTAGATGTCCTAGTTTGTTTGCTGTTATCACTGTTTTTTGTTTGTTTGATTGTTTGCTTTTATCTCTGTTTTCTCTTACTGTCATCTGTCTTCAGGTCTATTTTCATTTATTAGTGGATACCTCTGTCTGTTCTCCCTTTTACTCTCCTGTTTCCACCTTCTGCTTCCCCCTCTCCCTTTTCCATTTCTTTCCCTTGTCTTACATCATTTTACTTCCTGGGACAAAACCAATACTCCCACTTCATGAACAGATTACAAGGCAGTGGGAAGCAGGATCCAGCATATCCACACACCTGTCAGTGGATATTGGGATCTGCAGATAAATTTTGAATCACAGCCCCCACCAAATAAATCTCAAAGCTGCAAAAGGTATAACCCTCAACCTACAGTCCAGCCTCAGAATCGAACAAAGCCAGAGGATTCACATATGGAAGAACAGGAGATTGAGCAAACAGAAGCAAAAAACAACCTTGCCACCCCTGAACAACAGAATTAAGGAAGACAGAGGGAGAAAAGGATAAAAAGGAAAAAGTGGGGAGGCAAATCTGCAAAAATGAAGAAAAATCAAAAGAAGAACACAGGTCTCACACAGACCCCTGAGAAAACAGACTTTGGAATGCAAACAGTGAAGAGCCCCCAGAATGACTGGTTACATACCACAAAACCAGACATCAAGACATTAATTGAGAGAATAAAAATAATTGAGGAGAGACAAGAGGAAAATAGGAAGGAGTTGATAAATGAGATAACAGCAGTAATGAATTCTGTGATTGAAATAAATAATAAACTAATCAGCATGGGAAGCAGGCTTAGCCAAGCAGAAGACAGAATCTCCGAACTTTAAGACCAAAATATAGAACTAAACCAAACTGTCAAAAACCTAGAAAAGAAGCTGAATAAGACAGAAAAAAACCTTCAAGAGGTGAGTGATTACTTCAAGAGAATGAACCTAAGAGTAATTGGCCTTCCTGAGGCAGAAAGAGACAGAGACCACCCTGGAACAAACATTTCATGGAATGATTCAAGAAAACTTCCCTCACCTCATTAATGATGTGAAAATTCAAACACAAGATATTCAGAGAACCCCAGCAACACAAAAAATGAGAAGACCAACTCCTAGGTACATAATAATCTGCCTGAACAAAGTAGGTGTAAAAGAAAAAAATCCTAAAAGCAGCAAGACAAAAAGGTCAGAATACCTACCAGGGAAGACCAATCAGAATAGCAGCATATTTATCTACAGAAACCCTTCAGGCTAGGAGAACTTGGAGTCCAATATTCAAAGTTCTTAAAGATAAACAATTTCAACCAAGAATAACCTACCCAGCCAAGCTAAGCTTCATCAGTGAGGGAGAATTAAAATCTTTTCCAAACATCTAATCCCTAAGAACTTATGCTACCTCCAGACCAACCCTACAAGAAACTCTTAAGAAAGTATTAAACAGAAGAAAAGGGAAAAAGGACAGCAATGTTCTTCACAAGAGTGCAGGGAAAAGATTGAAAACACACATGAACCAACCCCAAAAAACCAAAAGAAAGACAACAAACAAGTACAACAACAACGCTATAAGAACATCATAACAAAAATAAATCCTCGGATTTCAGTAATTAGCCTGAATGTGAATGGACTAAATGTACCACTGAAGAGACACAGGATGGCAAAATGGATAAAATATCATGAGGCAATAATATATTGTCTCCAAGAGACTCATCTCATCAGAAAGGACACTCACAGACTCAAAGTAAGAGGATGGGAAACAAATTTTCAGGGGAATGGAACACAAAAAAAACTGGAGTTGCAATCTTAATCTCAGACAAAATACCTTTTAAGCTATCAAAAATCAAAGAAAGATAAAGAAGGTCACTATATAATGACAAAATTTTCAATCCATCAACAAAAAATATCCATCCTAAACATATATGCATCTAATATAGGAGCACCAATGTTTGGAAAGCAGCTTCTAGGCAAACTTTAAAAAGAGATTGACTCCAACACTATCATAGCAGGGGACTTTAATACCCTGTTCACAACCCTGGGCAGATCATCAAGACAAAAAATCAGCAAGGACATTCAGAACCTCAATAAGACTCTTCAACAAATGGACTTGATTGATACTTACAGAACACTCCACCCAAAGACAACAGAATATACATTCTACTCACCACCACATGGAACGTACTCCAAGATTGACCACATCATTGGCCATAATTCAAACATAAACAAATTTCATAAGACTGAAATCTTGCCATGCACCTTTTCAGACCACAGTGGAATAAAAATAAATATTAACACCAACAAAATTTCCCCAAAACCTGCAAAGACATGGTCACTAAACAGCATGATGCTGAACCACAACTGGGTCAACACTGAAATCAAAGAAGAAATTGAAAGATTCCTGGAAACAAATGAAAATGAAGAAACATCTTACCAAAACATCTGGGAGGCCATGAAATCAGTTCTCAGAGGGGAATTTATATCTCTACGAGCACACCTCAAGAAAATGGAACAAGTGTAGAGCCTAATAAACTATATAAGGGAGCTGGAAAGAGAAGACCACCAATCCCCAACTTTAGCAGAAGAATCCAAACCACAAAAATAAGAGCACAAATACAGGACATAGAAGACAAAAATATCATAGAAATATAAACAAAACAAAAAGCTGGTTATTTGAAATAATTAACAAGATTGATGGACCCCTAGCCAGAATGACTAAGAAAAAGAGAGAAAAAAGCCCAAATAAACACAATCAGAAACACAAAAGATCAAATCACAACTGATCCCAAAGAGAACAGCAGAGCACAGAATCAAAAGAGAATACAACACACCAATAAACTTGGAAACATACACATACAACAACCCCAAAGTCAAAATAAAGCAAGCAAACAAAGAAAAAAAATTATAAGAACCTCATGACAGGGATAAACAATCACATTTCAATAATCAGCCTGAATGTGAATGGACTAAATGCACCACTGAAAAGACATAGAATGGCAAACTGGATAAGAAACCATGACCCAATTATTTTTTGCAACCAGAAGACTCATCTCTCTATAAGGGGCGCACACACACTAAAAGTTAAAGGATGGAAAATGAGGTTCCAGGTAAATGGGTTATAGAAGAAGGCAGGAGTTGCAATCTAAATATCAGACAAGCAAGCTTTAAGCAATCAAAAATTTTAAAAGATGCAAAAGGACACTACACTACATAATGATAAAAGGTTTAATCCATCAACAATAAAAATCCATCCTAAACATATATGCACCCAACACAGGAGCACTGGCATTTATAAAGTAACTACTAAGTAAATTTTTAAAAGATACTGATTCTAACACTAATATAGTAGGGGACTTGAATAGCCCACTAACAACCCTAGATAGATCAACGAGGCAAAAAATCAACAGTGAGATACAGAACCTAAACTTAACATTTGATGAAATGGGCTTAATAAATACCTACTGACTATTGCACACAACAACCACAGAATATACATTCTACTTATCACCACATGGAAGGTACTCTAAGATCAATCACATACCTGGCCATAAATCAAGCATAAATGAATTCCATAAGGTTGGAATCTTGCCATGCAAATTCTCAGACCACAGTGGAATAAAAATAAATACCGAAACCAACAAAATTTCCCCAAAGCCCACACAGACATGGACACTAAACAGCATGATGCTGAACAACTATTGGGTCAACACAGAAATCATAGCAGAAATTGAAAGATTCCTGGAAACAAATGAAAATGAAGAAACATATTACCAAAACCTCAGGAATGCCATGAAAGTTGTTCTAAGAGGGGAATTTATATCTCTACGAGCACACATCAAGAAAAGGAAAATTCAGAAGCTGAGAGCTTAACAAATCACCTAAGGGAGCTGAAAAGAGAAGAATATCAAAACCCCAAGTTTAGCAGAAGAATCCAAATCACCAAAATATGATCCCAAATAGGGGACTTAGAAGACAAAAATGTTATAGAAAACATGAACAAAACAAAAAGCTGGTTATTTGAAATAATTAACAAGATTGATGGACCCCTAGCCAGAATGACTAAGAAAAAGAGAGAAAAAGCCCAAATAAACACAATCAGAAACACAAAAGATCAAATCACAACTGATCCCAAAGAAATACAAAAGATTATCAGAGATTACTATGGGCACCTATATGGAAAAAAACTTGATAACCTAAATGAAATGGAAGAATTTCTGACATCACAAAACCTCCCCAGTTTGAAACAGGAAGATATTGAGATACTAAATAGCCCAATAACAACCCAGGAAATTGACTCTGTCATAAGAAAGCTACCTACAAAAAAAAAAAAAAAAAAAAAAGCTCTATACTGGATGGTTTTCCAGCAGAATTCTACAAAACATACACAGTGAAGCTGATCCCAATTCTATTGAAATTATTCCAGGCAATTGAGAAGGATGGAATTCTCCCCAAATCATTCTAGAAAGCTAACGTCACACTGATACCCAAAGCTGGTAAAGATCCAACACAAAAAAGAGAACTACAGGCCAATATCCCTTATGAGCATAGATGCAAAAATCCTCAACAAGATTCTAGCAAATCGGATACAAAAACATATCTCAAAAATCATCCACCATGACGAAGTAGGCTTCATTCCCAGGATGCAGGACTGGTTCAACATTCAAAAGAACATAAATATAATTCAATACATCAATAGATGTAAAAACAAGAACCACATGATTATATCACTAGATGCAGAAAAAGCTTTTGATAAAATCCAGCATCACTTCTAGATAAAACCCCTCAAACACCTAGGTATAGAAAGAACATACCTCAAAATAGTAAGTGCCATTTACAATAAACCCACAGGTAACATATTGCTAAATGGACAGAAACTGGAACTATTTCCCCTGAAAACTGGAGCAAGACAAGGCTGCCCACTCTTACAACTCTTGTTCAACATTGTGTTGGAAGTCCTAGCTAGAGCAATTAGACAAGAGAAGGAAATCCGGGGTATGCAAATAGGAAAAGAGGAAGTTAAGTTATCCCTCCTTGCTGATGTTATGATCCTATACCTTGAAAATCCAATAGAATCTGTCAAAAACCTGCTTGCACTGATAAAGAACTTTGGCAAAGTCTCTGGGTACAAAATAAATGTGCAAAAGATAGTTGCATTCCTATATACCAACAACAAGCAGGCAGAGACCCAAATTAAAACCACAATCCCATTCACAATAGCCACACAAAAATGATTAAATACCTCGGCATCTTCCTAACCAGAGAAGTGAAAGACCTTTACAATTAGAACTACAAAACACTGCTCAATGAAATCTAAGAAGAAACAAACAAATGGAAAAATATTCCATGCTCCTTGAAGGAAGAATCAACATTGTTAAGCTGTCCATCCTACCAAAGGCAATCTACAGATTGAAAGCAATACCCATTAAGTTACCAACATCATTTTTCTCAGACCTCAAAATGACTATACAGAAATTCATATGGAAATATAAACAACCACAAATAGCCAAAATAGTCCTTAGCAAAAGAAATAAAGTAGGAGGTATAATACTTCCAGACTTTAAACATTACTATAAGTCTACAGTAATCAAAACAGCCTGGTATTGGTACAAGAACAGGCATATAGACCAATGGAACAGGATAGAGATTCCATAAGCAAAGTTTCAATTTCTCAACCAACTCAACTTTGACAAAGCCTCCAACAATAACCACTGGGGAGAGGAGAACCTATTCAGTGAATAGCACTGGGAAAACTGGCTGATCACATGCAGAAGACTGAAACAGGACTTCTACCTATCACCATACACAAAAATTAACTCTAATGAATCAAAGAGCAAAAGGTATAAGAATCTCAAGCTATAAGAATCTTAGAAAACACAGGAGACACCCTTATAGAAATTGGAACTGACAACCAATTCCTATTCAGAACCCTAAATGCCCATACCTTAAGAAATAAATAGACAAGTGGGACAATATCAAACTAACAAGCTTCTGCAAAGCATAAACCATCAAGAGAGCAGGGAGACAGCCCACAGAATGGGAAAAAATATTTGCCAACTGCATATCAGACAAAGGTCTAACATCTAGGATCTACAAGGAACTCAAGCGTGCAGAAAGGAAAAAAATAAACAGCCCTGTTGAAAAGTGGGCAAAAGTCATCAATAGACACTTCTCAAAAGAAGATATATAGGCAGCCAACAGACACATGAAAAAGTGCTCAGCCTCACTCATCATCAGAGCAATGCAAATCAAAACCATATTGAGATGCCACCTAACCCCAGTAACAATGGCCATTATTAATAAAACAAACAACAACCGATGCTGGCGAGGATGTGGAGAAAAAGGAATGCTTCTACACTGCTGGTGGGAATGCAAACTAGTGCAGCCTCTTTGGAAGACAGTGTGGTGGTTTCTGAAAGAGCTAGAAATTGACCTTCCATATGACCCAGCCATTCCCCTCTTGGGAATATACCCAGAGGAAGTCAAATCATTCTACAAAAAAGATACCCGCACACATATGTGTGTTACAGCTCTATTCATAATAGCAGAAACATGGAACCAACCATGCTACTCATCAAAACTGGACTGAATTTTTAAAATGTGGTACATATACACAATGGAATATTATGCAGCCATAAAGAAGGACAAGCATATGGATTTCGCAGCAACTTGGATGTAATTAGAGTCAATCATAGTCAGTTATCTATCATAGAAACAAAGAAAAGAATACCATATGTTTTCACTCATAAGTGGACCTTGAACAATTATTATAATACTATAAGAAAGACATTGGCACACTGGGAATCCCTCATGGAAAACTTTAGGGGGATGGGATTGGCAGTTGAGGGAAACTGCTAGGGGCTGGAGGGGCATACCTCATCAACAAGGGTACCTGCATAATCAACATTTGTATACCTAACTCTGAATTGTACCCCACATCTTTAAAATAATAAAAAAAGAATAAATAAATAAATAAATAAGTTACCAACTCTGCCAGGAAAAAAAAAGAAAATGACACTTTTTCAAACTTATTTAAGAAGAATATTAGATTTACCAAAAAAAGAAAAGCAGTAAAGAGAGATCCCACGTACCTCATACTGATTTTCTACTATAACAAATATTTTGCATTAGTATAGTACATTTTTCACAATTAATAAACCTATAATAATACACTATTATTAACTAAACTCTTACTTTAATCAATTTTCTTTAGTTTTTACTCAATATGCTTATTATTCATATACATATTCTTTTCCAAGATCCAACTTATGACACCATGTTACATTCATTCAATGTGACTTGTTAGACTCCTTCCGCTGTGACTGTTTCTCAGAATTTCCTTGTTCTTTATTATTTGTATAATTTTGGGAAGTACTGATCATGCCTGTTTTAGAATGTTCCCCAACTTGAATTTTTCTTGTAATTTTCTCATGCATAGTCTGGGATTATGTGTCTTGAGAGGTAATGGTCATTTTCATTGCATCATATCAAGAGTACACACTATCAAAAACACTGGTCACTGTTGATGTTTACCTTCATGACCTGTTGAGGTAGTTTTTGCAAGGTGTCTTCACTGTAAATTTACTCTTTTTCCCCTTTGCATACTGTACTGTTTGTAAGGAAGTCACTATATGTGGCCCACACTTAGGCAACGGGGAATTATATTACCTCCTTCTTGAGGATTGATTAACTACTTACATTATTTATAATTCTTCTGAAGGAGAGATTTGCATATCTTCCCTCATTCAATTATGTATTCATTCACTTATTTACCAATATAGATTCATTAACTTTAATTTGTACTCTATTTTTAATTCAATATTACTCTAATTTGTTGCTCAAATTATTCCAACTTTGGCTATTGTGAGTTCTTTCATTTTTCTCTTTTATCCAGTTTTAAATATCCCCACCATTGTGTTTAGGTATATGTATAGTGGCGTGTGTGTATGCATGTATATGCAGGTATGTTTTGAATGCTTTCTTAATTTTTGGCACTATAAGATGTTCCAGGTTCATGTTTGTATTCCCTGTCTCAGTCCTAGAATAAGCGATTTTTTCAAGGAGCTCCTTTTATTAAAGAATGGCATTAGAAACCATTTATCTGGTTCCTGAGCTAAATTTGTTCTTTCTCACTGGGATGCCATTGCTTCCAGACCCTGCCAGCTAGCAAAGCAAGAAAATATATGTTAATATACTAACCCATGTTCATATGCATATCTATAAATATTTCTATATGTAATCATCTGTCTCTGTTACTAAACTGAACAGGAATTAATACCGATGGCACCACTCTAATCCATTACCACAGGGATCATTTTATTCTCCCTTCCTTGCTCATCTTTATATGCCAACTGTAACAGTTGGAAACTTTGCTCCGAGCAGCTGTTTTCTATTTAATTGATTGTTTTAAATACAACACACATGTATAGCAATGAGAATTGTTAGCCCAACTCCATACACCTGTTGAATGCAACATTTTTCAACTAGAGTACAGTACATATGTTCAGTTTTTATATTTTTCTGTGGACCTTGTCATTTCCAAAGCCACTTGGATCAGCACCATTTGTTCCATCCACATCATTAAGGTTCTTTTACAGACAGATATACCTCACAGACATTGAGAGTTTTGTTCCAGACTACTGCAATAAAGTGATTTTTTTTTTTTTTTTTTGAGTTGGAGTCCCACTCGATTGCCCAGACTGGAGTGCAGTGGCCGCTCGGGGCCACCGCAGCCTCGACCTGCTGGGCTCCGGCGATCTTTCCGCCTCAGCCTTCCGAGTAGCCGGAATTACAGGCGCGCGCTACCACGCCCGGCTAGTTTTTTTTTATTTATTGTAGAGATGCGGTTTCGCCTGCCCAGGCGGGTCTCGAACCCGTGGGCTCAGGCAATCCACTCATCTCAGCCTCCCAAGGCGCGGGATTACAGGCTGAGCCACCGAGCCCGGCAGTGATTATTTTAATAAAGTCCATCACACAACTTTTTTGTTGTTGTTGCTTCTCAGTGAATATAAAAGTTTCCAAAAGTTTGTTGTTCACCTTGAATTTTTTATAGACATCGTGTATTATGGTATTTTCTCCCATAATTATCTTGTAACTTTACAACAATATTTTAAATAGGATTTTGTTTAAAATAAAATGTGCAAATGCCAAGCACACTGAAAGGATACACATATCCTGTTATAACTTCTAACCAATTGTTTTGGCACTAAGAGAAATGGTTGAATTGTCAAAAAAGATCCACGAGTCACAGGTTTTCTCCAACACTGATATTTGCTAATAATTAGCAGAGAATATAAATGGCAAGAGAAAGTCATTAGCCAGTTATCTGTCTCTAGAAGTTCCAGATTCCCAAAAGTCTCTTTTGTCACTCTGGGATGTAGTTTAATTTCAAAGTGACAAATGCCTATTGCATGCATACAAGGTCACATTTAGGTTTGAGACCTTTTCAGTTTTGATACCTTGAATGTCTTGTAGATAGAAGACTTACGTGACCTGCCCAAACCAACAGCTAGATAACTCTTATTGTTCATCCACCTGTATCCTATACATCCAAAATCCCAATGCTATTTACAGTAAGCAGTCAAGTTAGATGAGAACTTAGTACAGAGAAAATTCTAAAAGCCTCTCAGCATGTTTTCAAGAAAACCTGATTGGAGAATAAAAAGCAGGGTCCCTAAGGAAGAGAAGAAATTTCCAGACTCGATGTTACATCTTCTCTTCCCTGTTGCCATGCAGTACACTACCAAATAAAATTAAATATTTTTTTGAGGAAGGATAAATCCAAATTTTTATGTGAAATCTATATAGAATATTAACTAAAGGAATGTAGAATTTAGACTACAGGCTACCAGATTGTTTCCTATATTCCAGAAAGCCAAATATTTTTGCCTCTCTTACTGTTTTCTTGAATCCTGCACAATATTAAAAAAAAAAAAATTCTCACTGAAGAGCATTATAAAGCAATCATTCAACAGTTTAATTATGATATATGTCTTATATTAAAAGAAAGAAAACTAATTTAGGTAATAAGAATACCTATATAAGTCCAAAGGCTGGACAATTTAGAGATTGATTGTTACTTAACTGGTTGTCCACATCTTAGTTCCAGGTGTTGCAAGATGTTTCCAGGTGTCTCCTTGCTCATAAGAAGGCAGAGTGGAACACAAAAGGAAGATCACTGGGTTATGCATCTCTTTAAGAGTAGGATGAAATGTATAGGAAGCATCCAGAAGCTTTTCTCTCATAACAAAACAACCAGAATTGTAACATATGGCTCTGCCAGAACCAATCATTTGGTGAGTGGGTTGAACCCACCATGACTAACTTAGTGCAATAAAGATAAGAAGATGAGCTCCTGAGACTTCTAAGGGAATTTGCCTCTACCGAAGAACATGGCCACTTGCCAGATACAATAAGTCAGGAATAAGAGCATTAACCAAAGTATAGTTTAGATCCTTCTTATATCAGTTCCAACTAATGTAACCTATGTTAACATTTTGTCTAGTCCCATCAGCTGCTGACTGATTTACTCATTTTAAAGTCTATGAATTTCCTCTCTCAAGTTGTCATCATGCTATAAAATGTCATCAAATAATTTTCCTGAATAAATTAAAACAAATTTTCTCTATATCTTCATATGTCACAGCACATTTTTCAGAATAGGACAGATGCCTTGACATTTACGAACGTTAAGTTTGCCAGTGTACTTTTAAATTATGTGGTGGCACAGGATGTGATGGTGTGCACTCTGTCCTTTGGCACTGTGTTACCAATACAAGGGCCTGGACACATATTAGCTGATTGATTTAAGTAACAAATTGTTCATGGTCTGGAATAGTTGCAGTTTTCCAACATGGGCAAAAGTAAAGAAATTTAATTATGTCAGCCTTCATATGCAGTTTCAAAGAAACTATAAAATAATTAAATTTCTTTACTTTTACCCATGTTGGAAAGCTACAACTTTTCTAAATTATTTATTCCAGAATAGTCTTTATTGCTGCTATTTTCCTACATTACATTCTTTAGTCATGTATTTTTAGACATCCTTATAATAGTTCTACAAATGTTTAAAACATAATTAGAGAGGCAATTCATAACACAAACATAAAAATCACAATATTGGGAGGTAAATGATTTTTAAGAGAAAGTCTGGTTTGTGTCTGCAACTGATTATGTCATTTCACTATAAATTTATTCTCAAAAAGATGACTTAAATATTTATGTTTCTTAAAGTGGATCTATGTATACAATTTTATCTTCACAGTTTTGTTGTCTATACTTATTTCTACAAATAATACTACAAATGAAAAGCATTACACAGAGAATAAAACATTAGGAAGAGAAAATTTCAGAATGCTTAGATCAGAGCACAATTTTTTCCTGTAATTCTATTGGGAAAAAATCACTATAGAATTTTAAAAGTTTTTTTTTTTTTAATAATATAAGGAGAAAATCTCCATTTGTAATTCAGATTTTGCTGTAATCTGAAGATGTGTCTATTAATAAGTTAGAAATCATGGTGAGAAGATTTTGATATTATACCCACACTGTTTTATCGAGGGTAGATAAATATAGCAGAGTATTTCCTAAATTTATGGTGCACTATTTGTTGAGTATTTTCCTATCATGTACTAATGCACCCCGCCCCTGTAGGAAATGTCCCAGTCCCATTATTGTCCACATTTTGCCTGGAGAGCCAGGAAAACACAGTGACGTTTAGTCACATTGTCCACAGTCAGTAATGCAGCTGGTAAAGCAGGAGTGAAGGCCTTCACAGGCCGATACAGGCTTTTCATGTAACTTAGAATAAAAAACCATCTCTTCCCCCATTAATGTGATTGTGATTAAAATATTACTGAATAAAATGTACGTCAAATGCAAACTTATGGCACATAAATTACAATATTTAATTTGTATTGTATTAAATATTTAATTTAATACAAATTAAAATAACAATATTTATTTTTATTGTATGTATAGATTTCATACTGCAAATAAAATTATATTTTTAGGAAAATCTTTAAAATTTTCAACACTTTTATGAAAACATTTCACTTTATTTATAGCTTTTAAGAATATGAAATAGATACTGAACCAATGTTTCTTTTTAAAAATTTTTTTCCACCACCGAAATAAGCCTTTGAGGTAAAATAATGAGTATCTAGCAATGTTTTCTCAACCTGAAAGGATTTATATTTAGAAATTTCTGAAGTTCCTCACATATATTTTTTGAAATTTTTATTATTTTTATATGAGATGTTATTTTCAACAAGACTGCCATATGTTTTATTATTAAATTATATTGCTAAGTAGCTAGAAATGACAGATAATATAATAACTTTAATCAAATTTATCAAATAAATTTAATCAAATTTGTTAGCATGTCAAAGTCAATAGGAGGTATGTTTTAATATATTATACATTGTTTATTTTTTGAAAAATTTTAGTATTACACAATGACTTCTTTTATAAAAATTTGCTATATTTGGCAGACATTTTTGTGACATTAAACATTTATTCTTTTTTGATAAAATTCAATTACTGGAATAAGTATTTTCCACATAGACTGATACTAGCAAATTTAGATATGTTCTGAAATCCACAAAGTATTCAAATAAACATGTGTTCATTGATTTATATTATAAACATGTAAGATAATATTATAAAAAAGAGTAAGTTCTTTAGTATGTAATGCATCCATACCAATAATAAGTACTCAGCAATCAGTAAAATTTTAAAATTTTACTCATTTGGAGAAATTCATAATTATTTAAATTTTTCATTGTAAAAGTGTTATCAAGAAAACTGAAAGATTTCTTTTAGTACATACATTATACTGTTGTAAATGACAGAAAATAAAATCAACTTTGAAACTTAGTATTAATTATAGATAGATTGATGAGAAATAAGTCTTCGTCAGTCTTTGCAGGTGGAGAACTTATCATAATATCAAGATATTCCACAAAGACTTATGCATGTTACATCTAATTGAGATTTTGAGAAAATAACATTAATTCGACTTTTCCATTATAAATTAAATTGTGTTCAAAATTATGTTGAATAAGTAAATATTTTTGAATTCATTCCAAAGTTTTACCAATAATTATTTGAACGTTAAAAAAAAAAGTCAGTAATTGGGCTGGGTGTGGTGGATCACACCATTAATTCTAGCACTTTGTGAGGCCTGACAAGAGGATCATTTGCGGCCAGGAGTTCAAGACCAGCCTGAACGACATAGTTAGACTCTGTCTCCATAAAAAAATAAATAAATAAATAAGTAAATAAATAAATAAATAAATAAATAAATAAATAAAACATTGGTCAGATGTTGTAGCTCTTAAATTATTATACTTCCGCTACTTTGGAGGCTGAGGCTGGAGTATACCTTGAGCCTGGGTGTTCGAGGCTGCTGTGAGCTATGATTATGCCATTGTGTTCCAGCCTGGACAACAGAGTAAGATACTGTCTCTTAAAAAAAAAAATCAGTAATCTGTATTACTATCTAACAAAGTAAAATGCTAAGATTATAAAATGTCCCAAGATCTATGAAAAATAATCTACTTTCTTTCCACTCTAATTTTGCTGCATATTTGCAAAATAGTTTTATTTAAATTATTGCTGTCCAGGCTCAATTTATATAAGTAGGTTACTAAAATATGCTTACTTTTATTTGTAACTTTTAGAAAATATTCCAAATAATGCTTAGCAATAGAAATATACGGGAAATAAAAAATTAGCAATAATTGCTTAAAATTCTGAATGGCACATATTGGGCAATGTATCTTACATAATCTTCTAATCCTAAATTTGTGTTACCTAATGAACATTTCATTTTATTAATATTTGATTTTATCTGTTATAAATTAAATGATTCATTTTGAATTTTATCCATGTGAGTATTCAGCATCATTGGATATTGATGATGGTGTTTTGCAAAAATGTGGCATAATTTTAGGAAATTGTGCTGGATTTCTGCCAAAGGAATAAATTCTCACTAGTGTGCATAGCAGTTTTTGGCCTATTCTCTGGATCCATGGCATAATCTCACTGAAAAGCAAAAGAATTATTTATGTTTTAATAACAACTCAGTAGATTTAATTTCATTGTATGTATAGATTTTTTTACTGCAAATAAAATTACATTTTTAGGACAATCTTTATTTTAAAATTTTTAACACTATTATAAATAAGCATTTCACTATATTTATGACTTTTTAAAATATGAGATAGATACTGAACCAATTCTCCTTTTTAAAATTTTTTTCTACCACTGAAACAAGCCTTTGAGGTAAAATAGTGAATATCTAGCAACATTTTGAAAGTCCAACAACTTGAAAGTATTTATATTTAGAAATTTCTGAAATTCCTCATGTTTTTTGAAATTTTTATTATTTTTATGAGGTATTTTCAACTGGCTGCCATATGTTTTATTACTAAATTATATTGCTAAGTAGCTATAAATGACAGATAGCATGGTTTGTGTTTTTAGTAAAATATTGATTATTTTAATCTTTCTTTTTTTTTGCACTTCACCATTTTCACTTGACACACAGAGTTAAATAAATTCATATGCTGGACTAACAGTAATATAAATATATTAAATCCTGCTGAATGTAGCAGCTTTTATGACTTTTTAATAATTTTCCTAATATTCCATCTAATCTTCCAAAAATATATACAATGATCAGCATTGTATTATTTTATTTTTTTAAATTGCCTTTCTGTTTTTGTGATCTTATCCTTGTGAATACTTTTTCCTGCATATGGGAAAAAGATCATTATTCCTTAGTACTTCATCTTAGAAATCATAGCATTTGAAAATGTTGAGCACATAAAAAGCCAGTACAATTCTATAGTAGTTAATTATTTGCTGTTTTTTCTAAACAAAGTTTAGTTATCCTATACTATGATTATGGAGTGTTACCTTGTTTCTGTATTTGTTCTTTTATAGACACTAATGTCAAGTACAAATTTAGTCATCATGTACTGACTTAGGTTACAACGAAATTGGGAACTCATTAATACCATTCTGAATTTAGTATGTAAATATGAAGTGAAAGAGATTGAAATATAAAGCATCAAATGTACTGTTTTCAAGCTAAGTATAGTGCAGCTTATTAATTACTCACAATTAGTACATTGAATGGAAAGTCATGGATTATACCGTTAATATATCAAATAGAAATATACTTAGATTATTTAGTTTAGGTAAGGTTATTTTAGATATTTTCGATCAATGAGATTTCTTTCTTTTTAATATAAAACAATGTTAACATTTGACTTCACTATGGAACTTTGAATTTTGATAAAATTGTCAAAATATACTTATTCTGTTGGAACAAACATTTACCTGTTATCTAAAAGCAAACTGTTTAATATATAAATTTTCAATCTACCATTAAAAAGGGCACATAAAGATGGAAAAATAAATAAAGTTTCATAAGCACAACATAAAGAAGCCATGAAGCAACTCTTCATCCATAGTCTAGATTCAATCCCAGGCAGTGCTGTTCAAGACACGAGAATCCTAACCTTTACACAGTGGAACCTTGCTTTTTTAAGGATAAATATTTGCAAGGTAATTGTAGTAGGGCCTAGAGAGGGTGAAACAATGTTATTCCGATTAAAAGAACTTTGGCCATTTACTTTCTACCTTACATCTTTTGAGTTATCACCTTATTTTTTCCACTCTTGACTTTTGTTTTCTCTATTGCCCTCCATAATTTGGATCATGATTACAGGTACTGCAATGGGTTGAATGGTGTCCCCCCAAGAACATATGCTAATGTCTTCATTTCTGGTTCCTTCAGAATGTGACTTTATTTGAAATTAGTTTATTTATTTTAAATTAACTTTAAAATGAGAACATAGGGTATACCTTACTCCAATATGACTTTTTAAAATGGGAAAACTAGACACAGAGCTGAAAATCCATGGGGGGAAGACAATATGGAGACACAAAGGAAGAAGACAAGCATGTGACTGGTGTGAAGTTTCTATAAACCGAGGAACATCATGAATTGCTGGCAATCCCCAGCAGTTATAAGAGGCAAAGAAGAATTTTCTCCTACAATTGTCAGAGCCTGGCTCAGGTAACCCTGTGAATTTGGAGCCTCCAGAATTGTGAAGTAATAAACTACTGTTGTTTTAAGTCATCCAGTTTTTGGTACCGTGTTATGACAGTGCTAGAAAACAAATACTGTTATGACATCTCATATGGTTTAAAAGAAAGTTATTATAACATTAGAATTTTTGATGGTGATTCCTAAAGACCAGAGGTTTGAAATCCTTCAGGAGCCAAAAAAAATAAAAAAATAAAAAAAAAAAAGTGTAATAGTTTACATGTAAGTATTTGAAAATATACCAAATTTAATTAGTTAAAACATGTTTTGCAAATGGAACTTACTGTCCATGTGTCATTTTTTTTTGCACTCCAATATTTCCCACTCCTCTTTTCCCCATATTTCTATTCCTCAATTAAGAAGTTTCTATTCAAACTTACCTGTTCTGCAGTACAAGGCAAAATTTATGATGGCCCTTATCCAACTAACTTTCCATATTTCCCAGTAATCATTAAAAGCAAAAATAATCAAAAATATTTTTGGCATTAGATTGTGGAATGTGGTTCCCTTAGGTGGATTTGGCTGCTATAATAAGAATAATTCAAAATTTCCCTCTGGTATTACTTTTGAGATTTTATGCATGGCAAAAGGGATTTTGCAGATGCAATTAAGGTTGCCAATCAGTTGACCTTAAAATGCGGATAGTATTCAATAATGAAGTACAAAAGGACTTACATTGTATAGATTATTTCCCAAAATAGCTTCCAGAAAATAATACAGCTATAAGAAGAAAAGAAAGTTGACATATCATATGATCCAGGCAGATGCAGATGGGGTTGGTTAGGATTCTGTAAACTGCCATAATAAATATATACCAAAATGTATAATTTTCAAACACAGTAGATATTCATTTTTCCTCAAATATCTGTGCAAATAAAATGGCTACAAATGTAAAATAGTTATAAAATCACATCCATGTTATTCTGATGAGGTGATTCAGAAAAGTGGGTTACTGCTATCACGTATCTCTGACAACTTCAACATATGATTCCCAAGATGACAATGCTTATAATCTTCACCGTTCCTGAACTGAGAAAATAACACTGAGAAGTGCAAAAGGCAGTTTTTATGAGCCAGGGATGTATATGGCACAAATCACCTCTAATTGTTTATTGTTAGCTAGAATGCAAACACTTGGCTACACTTAACATAAAAGATGATGTAAATGTGGTCTTAGTTTATAGCCAGGAAGAAGAGGAATCAGGATTTGAATGAATTAGTCCCCATGTTGCATCAGGTCACCTACCTAGTCATAAAATATCTATTTGTCCCTTTTTAATATTTGTGTTGCATCATCATATTTCTTCAGAAGTAAGGAAATGAAATCTCTTATCTCGTTACTGAATCTAACTAAAAATTCAGGATTTCTTGTCAGCGTGACGTCTTCTCCATCAAATCTGGATATAGCCCCTTTTGGTCCAATGACTTTCCCTCATATTAAATATACGTTAAATATACAATGGTGATGAATAGACAAAAAGTGAAAAATAAAAAAATCTACCACTTGAAACAGGATAATAAATTTAAAAACTAGCATATACCTATCAATGATCCAACAGTGTTAGCAGGCATTGTAAAGGTGGATACTTTGGCAGTGGAGGAAGATCTTTGTTTAGAATGTGGATTTTCTTTCTTAGAAAAACTTCTGTGTCCACTGTGCTTGTAATTCCTGTATCTACACACTTGGATGTACTTCCTAATTCATAATCATCCATGATCGTTTGTGAATGATTCTTCCTTCAATGGGGAGTCTTCCCTCTTTGGAAAAAACAAAATATCTATAACTATCTATTGGAAGCATAATTGGGGTGATCTTTTGATTAATGCTCTTATGATCTCTTCAGTAATGCAATAGCTAAAAAATGTATTAGGTTTCTGTTATACTTTCTTATAATTAGTAAAAAGTGCTGGAAAACAAAGTACTTTCCTGGGAGGTGTTTATATAAAGTTTTATTTTACTTTTTCGGTGTCATTTTTGGTGGTATAAATTCTAAATATTTAACGTGTGAAATTAACTAAATTTTGACATAGGTATACAACCATTATACTATTACCACAATTAGCATCACAAATGTAACCATCACTCTCAAAACTTTCTTCATACTCCTTTATGATCCTCTCTTTCATCTTCACTCCAGTCACATGGCCAAGCAATCACTGATAAGCTTAAAGTCAATATAGAAGAGTTTTAATTTCTTGTAATTTTAAACAAATGTACTTATACTGTGTAGACTTTTATAATTGACTTAAGTCATTCAACGCAATTGACTTGAAATTTGTCCAAAGGATTATATATATTCATTATAGTTTTCTATTTTTTATTACTGAGTAGCATTTTGTTGTATGTATATAGTAAAATCTGCTTTTCTACAAATCAACTGGTTATTTGAATTGTTTCTAATTATTGTCTTTTAAAAATAACGGTGCTGTAACTACATGGACATTGGTGGTGGACATATGCTTTAATCATTTTTGAATAAAATACTAAAAATGTAATGACTACAATATATGGTATGTATATATTTCAAGGTATTTGAGAAAAATGCAGTTTATTTTCCCAAAGGATTGCACCATTCTGCTTTCAGAAATGGAGATTTTCAGTAGTTCCACATTCTTAACAGCAGCTAGTAGGATTAGTCTTTTCAAAATTAACTATTTTAATACTGGCATTATAGTATCTCATTTTATTTAAAATTGCATTTCCCTAATGACTAATGATATTGAATATATTCTATGCAATTGTCTTTTATTTCTTTTTTGTAAAGTGTCAGTTTAAATATTTTATCCATTTTATTGGTTCATCTATTTTCTTATTATTGCATTCCACAGTTTTTTAAAAATAAAATCAAGATGCAAGTCTTTTATCTGGTATCTGAATTTTGAATAGTTTCTTCCAGTTTTTTATTAAAATTTTAAAAATGTACTTTGAAAAACTAAAATTTTTAGTTTAAAGTTAAAATTTTCTCT
Organism: Tarsius wallacei; assembly: GCA_963574415.1. NCBI lineage: Eukaryota > Metazoa > Chordata > Mammalia > Primates > Tarsiidae > Tarsius > Tarsius wallacei. The sequence goes on along the minus strand of CAUYQG010044091.1, from coordinate 19,603 downwards.
TTTATTGTAATATGGTTTTGGGGAGTGTTATATGTAAGAATACTTTGCCACAACTAAATTTCTGATTGATTTATTGAGAGACAAGTTCTCTCCTTCTGTTATCCAGACAGGCGCGCAGTGGGATGGTCATAGCACACTGCAGCCTTGCTCCCATGTCAGCCTCCCAAGTAGCTAGGACTACAGGTATACACCACGCCACAAGGTAATTTTTTGTTTGTTTTTTATAGAAACAGGGTCTATGTTGTACATAGTCTCAAACTTCTGGTCTCAAATAATCCTTCCTCCTTGGTCTCCCAATGTGTTGAGATTACCAGAATCAGCCACTATGTCTGACTAAATGTCCTTTCCTTCTAATTCTATCATTTGTATCATTTCTGGTTTTGTTTCTATTGATTGATTTTTTTTTCCCCATGAGGAGTTATATTTTCTTGCTTGTTTACATATCTTATAGTTTATGATTAGAGAAGAGACATTGTGAATTTCACCTTGTTGGAGTCTGGAAATTTTTTAAATTTCTCCATTTATTTTAAAGTTTGTTATGGGACATTTAATTTATATAAAAATTGCTTAACACTGTTGAGAATTATTTAAATATTATTCGTTTCTTTCCGTCTCTCTCCCTTTCCTTCACCTCTTTCCTATGTCTCTCATCAGCTCTTCTCTCCCCAATACTCTGCTCTATGAACTCTAGCTGTCTTGTCCTCTCCAATCTCCCATGAGATCTTTATCTTCAACATGGGACTCCACTTGGGTTTTACCTCTATGCTCTGAAGCTTGGAATGCATCCTCAGGCAATTAGCTGGAAAGCCATGGAATATTTCTCATCTGTTTCTTATTTTTAAGAATCACTCTCCCATGGTGCGGATATTGCCAGTATCTGAAAACCTTGCTTCTATATTTTGCTTATTTAATTCAATTGCTCCATAGAGAAGATAAATTCAAGGTGAATCCTTGTTATCCCATCTTGGCCAGAAACACAAATGTGCTCTTTTTCTTCTCCTTTTTTGAATATTTCTCTCAACTTAATAGTACCTATGTTGATTCCATCAGAAATTATTGGCACACCTTCCAAGCTTTCAAATGTAAATAGTCTACCAAATGTTTTGTCATGGCACAGCAAGAGTTTTCTTCTTTCTAGTCAGTATCTGTTTCCTTGTTTCCTACTTCCCACCCACTAAACAGATACTATTTATTGTAGAATTTTTATAGCCCATCACTTCTTGTAGAAATTTCTGAATTAATGAAAATGAATATCATGTCAATAAAAAGTATATAATGTTTCATATAATAACACAGTGTGACTATTTCTATTTGGCATAGGGCTCTCTCCTGTGAAATGATTTAGGGATTCATACTTCTTCAATCATCTGATTCTGCAATGTTCAGCACACAATTTCTTTTGTGTCTCATTATCCCAGGTAACTAGAACAGAAAAATAGAAGAGCACCCTGGTAGGTTTGTAAGTGTTCATCTCAGAGATATATTGTTCCTATTCATGTTTTATTTTCTTGAACTTATGTATAAATATATAGGAGTTTGAAACTTAGTACACATGAGTTCCAAGATGATTTTGGTGAATAGACACACTAGACTTATAAAACATCAATAAGGTTTTTTGTTTTGTTTTGTTTTTTCAGTTACAATGAAGTGTGTGTGGGGGAGGGTGTATGTGTCTGTGTGTGTTTTAGAATAAAGCTACTGCAATTTGTGATCTTATGTTAAATTAAATTGAAAACTATTTGATGCAACATAAAAACAAAATGTGAATCTAATTCTTCATTGCCAAATTTGCAATCTCCTATGGCAAATAATTTTGATAATTACTAGATTTTTAGTAAAGAAAATATAAATACATTTCTCTTATATAATTAGATTTTCACACAGATATAGACAAATAATAATTCCAGTAAATTTTACTTCTTAACTTAAAAAAACTAGCTTTGTATTTTCATCCTTTGCACTTTTGTAACATTATCTTCAAGGTACATTTGTCCATATTAAGATTTATTTGTCTTGAACAGTTATAATACTATAAGAAAGCGATTGGCAGTAGTGGGAAACTGTCAGGGGAGGGAGTGGGATTGGCAGTTGAAGAAAACTGCTAGGGAAGGGAGGGGCATATCTTATCAACAAGGGCACCTGCACAATCAATGTTTGTATACCTAACCCTGAATTGTGCCCCACATCTGTATAATAAAAAATAAAAAATATTTATTTGTCATATTCAGACCACAGATGTGATTGTATTTTCTGAATGTCCTAGTTTATAAGTATATTAGTTAGGGTTCTCCAGAGAACAGAAACAGAAACTACAAGAGAGAAGACAGAGAGGGGGACAGAGAGAGAGAGAGAGAGATTGAGATTGAGAGTAAGGAATTGGCTCACAATGATAAGTCACAAGGTCTCTAGCTGGCAATCTAAAGACCCAGGAAAACCAAAGGTGTAGTTCCAGTCTGAAGGTCTGAGAAACAGGAAAGTGGATGGGTGTTGTTACAGTCTGAGACTGACTGGCTGAAGACCCAGAAATAGGTGATGTTTAGTTCAACTCCGAAGGTAGGAAAAAAACTGAAGTCTCAGTTAAAGGCATTTAGGGAGGAGCAGCTCCCTCTTACTCATCCTTTTTGCTCTGGATGAATGAGGCCAGTCCACATTAGGGAAGACAGTCTGCTTTACTCAGTCTATTAAATTAAATGTTAGTCTTTTTCAAAAGTGTTCTTACGGAAACACTTATTATAATGTTTGACTAAATATCTAGGCAACTTGTTGCCCAGTCATGTTGACACATAAAGTTAATCATCACAGTATTATTCCATTACAACAATGTCCTAAGAGAGCATTACAAATTCATTAGGAAAGTAGTTGAATCTCCTTCCAGTGAAGAGTTAGCAAATTTACTTTTGTTAACAAAATTATAAAGTAAAATATGAAAATAAAAGTGTAACTGATACAGCATGAAGAATGTATTATGAATCAATATTTTAAAAATATTTTTCCTAGCTTATTACCAATAATACTATAAACATGTCTAAAATAAATTTTTCTAAACACATGGCTTTTTTTCTTTCAGAGTATTATTCGTAAGGGTGAAAGTCTTAGAAGAGTCTCTCAGGAAACAGTTAGATCTCACAAAAAATAGCAAATTATTTATGTCACAACTGTCATGATTCATAAATTCAAGTATTCCCTCCTGTATTTCCTGACCCATTTTCAAACAACAACCATGTAAAGTTATCTCTTTAGCCCTTGTACTATATCAAGCTTTGTATGAGTGGTGAAGGGTAAGAAAGGGACAAATAAACCATTGTTTTGTAATTCTGCATTTATATTAGACTGAAAACTGTAACTAATCACCTAAAATATATTTAATACATCAAACAATAAATTTTGAAAGTCCACCTCAGAAGATTTAAAATATAACTTGGCTGGAACAAATACATGAACATACATTCCTTCAAGGAAAATAAAATATGAACTATATTACAGTATATAACGCATGCATTCATGGAAATATTTCTTGTACCTACTGTTCTTATAGACATAAAATTTGAATTGAAAACAAAATCAATTTAAAATAATATTTTTTATTTTTATATTTTCAATTCATTTGATTTTTCTTCTAATAACCAGAATGCATCACAAGTATGAGTCATTAGAGAAAAAAAAAATAGGAAAGAAAGACATAAACAACATGTCTCTATAAATTTGTCATAATCTACTACCAGGAGTATGTTGATGAAAACGGATCCAAAGCATTAGTTCCAATGTTTAGAGTCAACGTTTTTTGTTTTTACTGATAGTATGGGGCGATAAAGAAATGTTTTCATGTATTGATATTTGTCACTGTTTATCTGCCTTCTTTTTCCTCTTTTTATGTAAATGAAATTAGCTTTTTTTATTGCCAAATCATATGAAAATGCCAGGGGAGATAGTCATCATATTCAGAATATAATTTAGACGGTTTGATTTAAAATACAGATCCAACGGCATAAATAGGTGTCCACTTGGACAAGGGACAAAGTAAGGTTCATTTAAGTAAAGGGCAACTTCTCTAAAACACTTGAAACTGCATTACCTCTGAGGATGCCAAATCTATACCAGGAAATGCATGTCCTAAACATTGTGTATTTCAAATGTAGAGAAATCAAATTAATTTTTAAAATAAACAACAAATGATCGTCATAATGGTAGAAATTATAAAGGCCCAGCATTGATTTCTAATGGAACTTATTCTCTTTTAAGAAACTCCATGTAGGGCATTAAAGAATGAGAAGCAGCAGCAGTTGATTGACTTGATGAGTAACTGCTCTTCAGAGCGATGAGGCCAGGTACTCAACAATGCCCTAGATCCAGTGAGTTTGCAAATCAATTCAATTGCTCAAATCTTACTTTGTATTTCCCCTCCCCTATATTTCTGGGCTGTCATCTCTTCTGGAAACCCTACAGCTTCGATTTAGAACATGCTGGTAAGGGAAAAAGGGGCAGGGCAGATACTTCCCCCCGCCCCCCAATAAAAAAATGACAAAAGGCGGGCTCAGTGGCTCAGCCTGTAATCCCAGCACTTGGGAGGCAGAGGCGAGTGGATTGCCTGAACCTTCGGGTTTGAGAGATCAGCCTGGGCAACATGGCGAGACCTCATCTCTACAATAAATCAAAACTTAGCTGGGCACGGTAGCGCGCCTGTAGTCCCAAATACTTGGAAGGGTGAGGCGGAAGGCTCACCTGAGCTCAGCAGGTCAGCGCTGGGGTGGCCTTGAGAGTGCCGACTGCACTCCTGCCTGGGCGACTGAGTGAAACTCCAACTCAAAAAAAATAAAAAAGCACAAAGAACAAGAAGAATTGGTGCTATCAAGATGTTAAGTATTTTCCTAAATAAAATTTCCTAATTAAAATTAGAAGGCATTTTTTTTAGCAGACTCCACGCCTTGATCCCTTTTTGTAGTTCTATACCCATTAAACTCGAACCAGGAGACTGAAATTCCTAAACAATGTCATATAATTATACTGGTTATATTTTAAGTTCATGAAGTTAGCGATAGGTTTTTAATTTTGTGAAAAATGTTAAATTGTTCATGAATCTGTTCCAAAACTGTATAATATTCACTTAAAAAAATAAAGACATTAGCATTGTAATACATATAGCAAGATAAACACTCTCATTTCCAGAATTAGTGCAAAATCCCATACCACTGGCATGCTTCTCTCTTTAAGCTTTAGGAGTTTGCAAATTGCATTCAAAAAATGTTCAGGCATTGTATACATAGGGAATAAGAAAGAAAAGTTCCTTGTTCCTGAATTCTTTGAAGAACATACACAATTTGTTGTAGTCATAATGACATCTTTGTCCTCCCAAATAGTTGATTTTTTAAAAAATTACACATAAAGTATAAAATTATTTTAATATGCTTACAAGATGTAGTAATTTGTCAAATTCTGTACAACACAATACACTCCTTGTAAAACTTAGGCTTGAAAATGTGTAGTTCAAAGTAATAGATGATGATAATATTTTCCAGTGTATAAAAGGAAAGAAAGTTTAAAACTTAATGCAGCATGAAACATCTGCCCATAGAGACAATTTAGACTTCTAACACACACACATACAAAAGGAAAAAAGTAACAATGAAGCTTTATGCTGTCCTTTATTTTCTCCTTTTTTGTGTAAAGGATATGAAATATCAAACTACAAAGTCAATAGTCAATCATCTTTCAGGGTTTGTATAGTCCACTCTGAATGCTTTATATAATTTTTACTCTTCCTGTTATTTAGTTTACATTATCAACTTTGAGAAGTAGGCAGAATTTCTGTTTATTTACTTTAGTGAGGGAAGGACAATGCATTCTATGATGTGGATACTTAATACATAGATCTTGATAAGGAAGATAATGTTCCAATTTAAAATAGAATATAATGTCCTTCATTCAAGATTTTCTATTTGCTTTCCTTTCTCAATAAAAGCTAGTATTCTTTCATACACTTTATGTGTATGTACTCAATATACAGAGAGACTGTAGCATATTCTGAATGATGAGACAGAAAATCAAAATTATCTGCATAAGATACAGAATGTTATCAAAGTTAGAAAAATCGCTGCTGTGCTGCACTCTGCTCCATATGCTATATTCTGGAACATGAAGTTTTTTTTTTCTTAGAAGCAGCTAAAAATGCCACAGAATGAAAGTAAGAAAATAGTATTTCTTTCAGGTATTTTAAAAAGGTTCTTTCCCTTCAAGTTACCAGTTTTCGTAGCTAAAGAAGAAAAGAACATATAGCAGTCCTTTAAATTACATCAAAGTATTAAACAATAAAAAAGTCTAAAGGTTGAAATTATGTATGGTTGATTTTTAGGTGGCTACATGTCTTGAATATTTTCATTGTAAGCTCAATTAAGGTTCCGCAAAAACTGGAATAGATCTTAAAGAGGAGTTATATAATTTGTTTTTACATTATTATATGTGGTCTATATTTAAATGTGATACCATGTTGAAAACGACACAGATATAGGAAAAGGAAGCAGACTTTTGTACCAATTAGTCACTATTATATGACTAATTTGAATAAGTCAATATAGATAGATATGCATATTTAAATATTTTCACAGAGGTTCGTATGAAAGTGTTTGCACTTTAATTTTTTAGATAATGCAACCATTTTACATATTTTGCATTAATACATAAAATTATAAGATCTTATCCGACAAATTACTAGTTCAATATTTCTAAATAAAGTATCTCATAGATATTTAAATGCCATTTCAAGTGAAGTTACACTTGCTTCAGTGTTTAAAAAGGGTAAGTTAATTTTAATTGAAAATGTATGTGTCCAAAACTTGTAGATAATAAATTATTGATGCACTTTTTATTGCACACAAGTGGCAACTTCTTTAAAATAATAGCACTTAACAGAAACCTAATAGTAGTTCTTTTACGGAAGATTTAATTAGCAGACATTCAATTCAGTGATATATAGCCACCAAATCTGTTTTCTTACTGAATCTCCATGGGCCTCCTCAATGTATAGATGCACAAATTAATCTTGATCCTTCAGGGAAAATTGTGTAACAGATTTCTTCACTTCTGGTTGAAGAATGCCGTGAAAACTACCAATGTTTGTATCTTTTGATCTGATTATTGCTGAAGTCATATTGATATAGATTCTAGAGGATTATATCTGAAAGACTTTGAAATGACTCAAATAATAAACAGGATCTAGCTTGTAGGTGGGGCTGAAAGCCTCAAAAACAAAAGAGGAAGGAAAGAGGGAAGGAAATGATTTTTTAATAATTAAAGAAACATCCTTAAATTTTCCATTGTTTGTTAATCAAACTTTATTTCTGAAAAGTTCATTGTAGAAAACTTCTGTTTTAGTCAAGCCTGTTGTCTATTCAAATAAATTCAATATAGTTTTAAAATGCTTTGAATTTCACAATTTACTTCTCTTGATTACGCTGGTTCCTTGGTTTGCACGTTTCTTCTTTCTCTTTTTATTAAAACTTGCATTTATTTCATAGCTCAAGTCAGTTCCTATGTTTCTGTTTAATCACTCATTCAATTTTAATTCAACTTTGCTCCTCAGTTAACTGCCTTACTAGATCCATTTGTCTGTGTGTGTGTGTGTGTGTGTGTGTGTATGTGCATAGTAAAAAAAATATTTTTTTACAATTAGATTGTAAAGCACTACAGAAAATAGATGTCTGTTTTTATGTTTACTTATGTATCTTGATCTAAAATAGCTCATCAAGTCAGCGTGTATTAATGTTTGCTGAAGATAATGGTAAAGGAAGATATTTTGATTAAATTTAAATAACTGATTTTGTTTGCTGCGCATTATGCTTATTATGAAACCTTTGTGTCCAGGAAAGAAAGAGGGAGAAAAAGTGAGAAAGAGAAAGACGTTGAGAGAGAGAGCAGAAAGGGCAGAGAAGGGAAGGAGAGAGGAGGGGAGGGGAGGGGAGGAGAGGGAAACAGAGAGATGAAGATACTTGTTTTTTATGAGGCATAAAATGCAGAATCCTTGTACTGGTGAATGACATGACTATTTCAAAAATGTTTAAAACTCTTTGGAAACAAATCATTTTTAAAGTGATTCTCAAAATGAAAATATGTACATTTTTTTACGAAGAAAGTATAATCTAATTTAGTAATTCAAAAAACTCTGAAAATCATGACATTTTAAAAATCTTTAAAAATGTTTTCTATTATTAAGCCGGGCTCAGTGTCTCAGCCTGTAATCCCACGCTTTGGGAGGCTGAGGTGAGTGGATTGCCTGAGTCTGTGAGTTCGAGACCCGCCTGGGCAATTTGGCGAAACCTCATCTCTACAATAAATCAAAAATTAGCCAGGCATGGTAGCGCGCGCCTGTAGTTCTGGCCACTTGGAGGGCTGAGGCGGAAGGATTGCGGGAGCCCAGCAGGTCGAGGCTGTGGTGGTCAGGAGTGGCCACTGCACTTCAGTCTGGGTGATAGAGTGAGACTCCAACTCAAAAAATTAAAAAAAAAAATTCTATTATTAAATTAATATATGTCTGTTTTTCCATGGCTGCACAAATTAACATAAATGTACATCTGTGTTTATAAGCAAAGGTATAATTGGATAGACACGGGGACATTCCATTTAATGTTTCTTTTCACGTAGCAATTTCAGTCTCATATACTTTTATATCACAAGGTCTCAGATATACTTTTATATCACTTTATATCACAGGGCTGGAAGTCAGCTAGACTGCGTAAGAGTCACATGTTTATGTTTTTAGGATTAGCGCACATGTACCAACTATTAAATATTGATAATATAATCTTTTATATAGATATAACTAATCGCCTCTCTCCCTCTCTCTCTCTTTCTCTCTCCCTCCCTCCCTCCCGTCCTCCCGCCCACCCGCTCTCTCTCTCTCTCTCCCCCCCTCTCTTTCAGTCACAATCTCTGTTGTCCAGGCTGACTATAGCTCAAAGCAAACCTCCTGCCTTGGCCTCCCAAAATGCTGGGATTATGGAATTGAGAGAAATGCCCAGTCTGATCTCTTATTTATGGCTTCATAAAACCTCATTTTATGTATCTTTCTCATTTAATAAATCCAAAATTGAAAGCTTCAATTTTTATTTCAATATGAGAAACTCCATGTTAAATATTTTATAACATATCTCAGCATCCTTGACTCAGTGTCTCCTTGGTATTAATTTAATTAGTAGCAGGCTCATGTAAATTCCAATGCATGTTATCAGAATACACTCCAAAGGAATAACTCCAGTTTACACTTCTGTCAAGATTTTTTTGAGTTTCTCTTTCTTTAATCCTTGTGTGGACTGAAAAGTAACATCTCATTTTGATTTCACTTTTTAAAAGAATCTTTCTTTCCAAGCATTTTAAAATATGGTCCTTTCCTCTGCAATACAATTGTTTTGTTCACTTTTTCTGACTAATTGTTCTGGCTGTGAAAGGATATTAGCACATTTCATTGTGCAATGTGTGTGTGTATGTATGTGTTTGTGTCTGTAGCTTGTCATTTGTCTTTTATTGCTTAGTTTATTTTTTAATAAACTTCATTTTTAGAGCAGTATTAGCTTCACAGAAAAATTGAGCAGAAGTTAGAGAGAGTCCCCATATATCCTTGTCCTCACATACACACGCCGCCCCTCCATCAAAATCCTACACTAAAGTTGTGCATTTATCAGAGTCAATGAGCCTCTATTTACACTATTACCCAAAGTCGATAGTTTGAGTTTGTGTTCACTCTTGGAGTGGTTCAGCCTATGGGTTGGACAAAAGTATTATGACATATATGTGCTACTATAACAACATGCAGAAGAGTTCCACTGCCCTAAACCTTGTACTGCACCTATCCGTTTTTCTCTATGCTCCAAACTCTGGCAACTACTGATCCTTTCACCATCTCCATAGTTTTTGCCTTTTCCAGATTGTGAAATAAGTGGAATCATACAATACATAGCTTGTTTAGATTGGCTTCTTACATTTAGTAATATAGATTGAAGGTTCGTCTATGTCTTTTCATAGTCTGATGATTCATTTCTTCTTAGCACTAAAAAGTATTTTTTTTAATCTGATGTACCACATTTTATCCAGACATCTACTGAAGGACATCTCACACACTTTTATGCTTTCACAAATAAAGATAGCATAAGCACCTATGTGCAGGACTTTGTGTTGACACAAATTTTTGACTCATTTCAGAAAATACTGAGGAGCATGATTGCTGGGTTAGATGATAAGAGTATGTTTAGTTTTGCATTTTTCAAAGTGGCTTCACCACTTTGGTAAGCTTTTAATTCCCACCAGCAATGAATGTGAGTTTCTATTACTCCATATCCTCACTTGCATTTTAGTGTTATCAGTGTTTTAGATTTTGACTATTGTAATAGGGTGTAGTGGCACCTTTTTAAAATTTATAATTCTTTAATAACTTACCAATTACCTTTTCATAGGTTATTTGCCTTTGTATATCTTATTTAGTGAGCTATCTGTTCAGGTCTTTTCTCTACTTGTTTATCGGGTTGTTTTTTGTTGTTGAATTTTAAGTTATTTGCATATTTTCGATAACAGTTTTTTATAAGATGTGCTTTTTTCAAGCATCCCACATATACACCCACTCTCTGTCTGTGGCTTGTCTTCTCAGTCTCTTAATATTTTCTCCCATTACAAGGCAAATATTTATTTTTAAACTTTAAGGGTGTTTAACTTATCAATTAGTTCTTTCACTGGTCTTGTTTTTGGTGATATATTCAAAGAGTCTTAATTTTTTTGTTTTACAAACATCTAAAGTTTCAGTAGTAAAATCAGTCTTTATGAAAAAAATCAGACTTCTCTCATTCTTTAATATGCATTCTTTAAACAACCTCTATAAAAATGTGCACACATATTTTTCTGTTGCATTACAAGTAACAAACAATTAAACAAATCAGCAAAGACATTTTATAATATTTCAGAAACAAGAATCAAAATATATGTTTGAAGAAAGTTATTTGTATAGAAACTGAAAAAAATTCAAATCTTACAATTATTGAATCTTTAAGAATAATATTCATTAGGTGCCTAATAAATGTCAGGTATTATTCTTGGTGCTAAGGATATAACTACAAATAAAATAAAGCCCTTTTATTCATGCACTTTGCAACAATATGGAGAAAAATATAGAATAATGAGGAAGACAGGAAATGTATGACAGAGAGGATCTGTGAGATGGCTTCACTATTAGAATGAAATAAAACAGAAATTTGAAGGAAATAGCCAGAGGCACATAAAAAAGGGAAAGTTGTCTATAACTATGAAAATGGTGTGTTTTTTATTTATTCAAGGAAAAAAAATAAAGGAAGCTAATGTGGGAATTGTAAGAATAAAGTCAGAGATGGAAATGGCTTGTGGAAGATTCAGGATGACTTTGTAGGTCATTGTAAGAATTTTATATTTTACTTTCAGCAAGATAACAAGATATTGGAGAAATCATTTAGCAGAGGAAAGTAATGATTTATGTTTTATTTTCAAATAAACTGTATTACTATTGTCATATGTGTAGAGGAGGGGAGCGAAGATGTTCTAAAAAGTACTCAAAGGAGTAAACCGATGCAAATTTTTGTCATGTAGTAGGAATACAGGATTATTAGAACAAAAATGAATAATTAACCTTATTATGTCAGTCAAACACAAGTTTGTGAAAGCATTTATGTTGATTAAAATTTAAATGTCGGGCAACCCACTCAGGTCCCCTCCCCTCTGGGAGCTTTTCTGTCCTCTAAATAAATCCTGCTTTCACAACAAAAAATTTTTAAAATATCTTTCATTCTCAGTAGTTTTTATTTTTTGTGTGTCTATCAGTCTTTTCATGTATATGTATCAAAATTGATTTGCTTCACATTTTATTTTTTCTTTTTGCCTTCAAGTGCCATATCTGTTGGAATAGTAGAAGGCTTCTCAAAAATTGATTCTGCTCTTCATTCAGATTCTTATGCTCACAACAGAAGCCTCTTCCAAGCAATGGTTTAATTTATACAATGTTCTTTGATTTTTTTCATGAGCCAATAAATGTCTGTGCTTTAAAATGTATATGATCTACATAGGAATTGTGGAAATTACATGGTAAGGCAGAAGAATACTGGGAAAAATGGAGAAGGTTGGAAAAATAGGAATGAAGACCTTGACTCACAGGTTTTCACAGTCCTTTCCTCTTTGCTTCAATGATTGCCCCACCCACCACTTTCTACTGTGGATCCAGGATGAAGAACACTGCCGGTGTTTGCCCAGACAAGGGTCATATTTTGAGTATTTTGAATTATGATTTACATTATTGTTTTCATAAATCTAATCTCCTTAATTCTTCCTAGAATATCTAGACAATTTGATTCTATCATGTTCTGCTTTATGTTTTCCAGTATAGTTATATTTTCCAGTAGAAGCATATTTTCTCTAATTTCAAAAATAAGATGAAAGAGAGGGAAAATAGATGCGAATGCTTAATCCACTGATACAAGTAGAATATTAGCTCTCGCTCACAGCCTGTTTTTCATTGTACCTACATGCAAATGACCAGGTTTCCCCAAACAAAATGTGTTGCAAAATTTGTGAACACAGTTCAAAATGCACAGTTGTAATATATTGTCCAAGAGACAGAGAAGCATTGAAATGAAAACAAAACAGACTTAAACTGAAAGCAAAATAGACTTAAATTGACATGTTTAAAGGTTGGAATTATCTGAAAAAAGTTGTTCCTGAAATTATTAAATTATTATATTTTAATATATTTGGATGGCATTTTTCAGCTTTATTGAAGTATAATTAACAAATAAACATTATATATATTTAAGATATGCAGCATGATATTTTGATAGCTATATGAATATTACAAAGGAATATCACAATAAAACTAACTTATATGCCATACTTTCACAGTTATCCTTTTTTTTTTTTTTTTTGGTGAGAACACTTAAGATCTATTCTTTTAGTGAATTTCGAGTGCAAAACACAGTGCCATTAACTACAGTCAAATGATTTTTATGCATCTCTAAGATGATTGTACTGAGATGATCATAATGTAGTACATCACATTTATTGATGTGCATATATTGAAAAATCCTGGCACTCATTGAACAAATTCAACGTAATCATAGTGTATGATCCTCTTAAGAGCCTGTTGAATTGAGAATTTTTGCATCTATATTCATCAGAGGTATTGGCTTGTAATTTTCTATTCTAGTGTTCTTATATAGCTTTAGTATTAGGGTAATACTGATCTCACAAAATAACTTTGGTGTTTTTTTTTTTCCTTCAATATTTTGGAGTACAATTTGCATAGAATACCTTTTTTTTCTTTTTTAAAAATTATTTTTATTTATTTTAAATATGTGGGGTACAATTCAGGATTAGGTAGGTAAGTGGTCATTGCACAGGTAAAGTTTGGGCCTCCCTTTGGTCTCTACTTCACCTGGTTTGAGATCAGGTACCCTTGTGGGTTGCTCTCCCTCCCCTGACAATTTCCTGCCAATCCCTTTCTTCTAGTGTTATGATAAATGTTCAGGATCCATTTATGAGTGAGAACATGTGTTACTCAGATCTTAGTTTCTACGATAGATCACTGAGTATTATAGACTCTAAATCCATCGAAGTTGCTGAGAAGTCCATAATTTTGCCCTTCTTTATGGATGTGTAATATTCCATTGTGTACATGTAACAGTGTGCAGCACCAGCATGAGAGAGCTGTAGGCATTTATTTAAATTTGTGATAGCAGAACTGTGGGTTTCACCCAACCAAGCCACTGAGGCAGGATTGCTCAGCGTCATAGAGGTCCAATCCCCATCTCAGTGATTTTATAAGGTGGAAGATAGAGTAAAAGATTAGTCTCAAGCCTTAAATTGAATATTGTTTGACCTGTTGTGTTTTGGAATTGCTTTGGACTTCTTAATTCACTTTTTTTCTCTCTTTTGGAATGTAAATGTTTATCCTATGCCCACTATACCATTGTATTTTAGATGCATATGACTAAGGCTCCTGACTGGAGAAAATTAGATGCTGAAACGAGTTAAGACTTTGAAACTATTGAAATGGAATGAATGTATTTTGTATGTGGTAAAGGCATTAAATTGGGGGGAAGGGTAGAGTACTATTGTCTTAATGTATTCCCCAAAATTTATGTGTTGGAAACTTAATCCTAAATAAAATAGTACTGGGATGTGGGGTCTAATGAGAGGAAGATGTTTAAGTCATGAGGCTCTGTCATCATGAATGGATTAATTCCATCATAAAAAAGACTTGTGGAAGGGGGATCATCTCCTTTTAACATTCTGCCATGTGAGAATACAGAAAGAAGCATTCACCAGATCCTGGCACCTTGATCTTGCATTTCTCTATCTGCAGAAATGTGAGAAACAAATTTCAGTTCCCTGCAAATAGTCTCAGGAAGTCTGTTATATCAGCATAACATAAACTAAGACATTAACCAAAGCATATATAAACATAATAAATATTTAAATAGTTAAACATATTATGCATATAAAAGAAAAAATAAATAAATTATAATGTTTCTAACCAAAAATAACATTTAATAACAGCAAAGTGGCTATATTTAAGATTAAAAGACACTTGTCAAATTTGAATTCAGTAACTAAAAGAATCTTAAACAAATACTTGAAAACAATAATGTCATATGCCATACTTTATTTTTTTTAAGATGATATTTTTCAAATATTAAAGAAAGTAACCCCAGTTCCAATACTTGCCCTTTCCCCCTCTCTCACTTTTATTTTTTTAAACATACAATTTAAGTGGAGTGGAAATACTACTTTATTGAGATAGACTTCAAAAATATGAAAGCTAAATACAGTTGAGTCGATAATTATATTAGTAGATTTTTTCTAATAAACACCAACAGAGTCATAAGATACTAAAGTTCCAAGAGTTTAAGTATCAAAATTTCTGTACTGTGCTTTAAATGTACACACACACACGTCTATATATATATATATGTATAGGGTGTGTGTGAGTGTGTGTGTGTGTGTGTGTGTGTGTGTGTGTGTGTGTGTGTTACTATTTACTCTGGCAGAAGCCAAAGAGATAAGAATATAAATGACTTTTTCTTACAAAATAATCAGTGTGTGATTGATCATTCCTGCACAAATACATGTCTGATGGGTATAAAAGTTATAGTATCTCTAATTGCAAATCCAATACTTGATTAATGTTGTTCTGAAGTTTAGTGACCTTTTAAGGTGGAAATATATTTCACATCAATTTCTGTTTTGTTACTCATCAGGATATCTATTTTCCCTCCTTTTGCTATGTCCTCTTATTTGAATATATGCCTGTAGTGTGTAACAACTGGACTTAAATTACTAAACTATTTTTATACAGACAAAAATAAATGAAGATATAAGCTATACAGAATCTTTTAATTTACAATATTTATTACAAGTAGAATGTTTCTTTTGGAAGAGAGGAATCTGAATAGGGCAATCTGTAATAGGTTTTGGTTTATGATGAGGTAAAAATGCCTTGGAATTTAACAATATATATGTATAAAATAAAGAAAATTTCACAGGTGCATTAGTGATATGCACATAATAGTAATTCATTAATTATTGTGCATGAAGATCTATAATACTGACATTTTATAAAACCATGCAAATTTATGCAGTAGTGCCAGAATAACAAAACGAAATTATACAGGTAGACTGCTTAAGTACAATGATTAATAAGCAATTTCAGGCATTTGAGCTGTTTTTAAGTAAATGTTATGCAAATACGGTTGAATCAAGAAGTAAAAGCTAAGCAAACATGCTAAACTTTCAAATAACTGTTAACATAAATGTTAATCTGACACAAATACACTTTTGTTATTTATTTTACTTGCCAGATACTCTGTGACCTATGTTAAATACAAATCACTAATGTGCTAGTATATATTACAAAGATAGAATAAATTTACATATTTTAATTACCACTTTAAAAATTAAGAATAAATGTAATATAGCCAAATAAACCATACATATTTCTTCTGAAATATTATTTCTAGAGACTGAGTTATAATTGAAACAAATTAAATTGCATAATATAAAATCTATTATTTGATATATTTTGAAATTGGTATATACCCATAAATCCATCATCAAGATATCACTCCCAAAGTTTTTCTAATGCACGTTTTAATTCCTCTGTTTTGCCTCTCTTCACAACCCCCACACTTCCTAGAAAATTACTTTATGTATGATGTTACTACAGATTTATTTTTATTGTATATAATTAAAATAAATGAAATCATACAAGATATAATTTATTCTCTCTTGTTTTCCACTCAGCATACTTTTTTTTTAACTTTTAATTTTAAAGATGTGGGGTACAATTCAGGTTTATGTATACAAATTTTCATTATGCAGGTTGTTGCACACATCAACAGTTTATTTCTTTTTCTTGCTGAATAATATTTCATTGTATCAATCATTCAGAATTTATTTATCTACTAATCTGTTAATGAATATTTGAGCTATTTCAGATTTATGAATAAATATTTTGTAAACAATTATATAAAACCTTTATATGCTGTTTTATTTTCTATGACTGAAAAGCTATATTATTTAGTTTTAAATATTTGGAGATTTTTCTCAATTTATTTTTAATTGATTACAAATTTCATTATGATCGAATATGTTGAGTGGAATGTTCTATAATTGTCAATTAGATCAAGATGGCAACTAGGATTATTTAAAAACTCTATATCACTATTGAGTTTCTGCCTACTTCTTGTATCCATTAATAAGAGCGAGTGGGATTTCCAACAAGATGGCATCAGGACAGTCAGACTATGAGAGTCTCTGCAAAAGTGACTGTCCATAAAGACTCTATATGTATTGGTGTGTGCTGGTGGGTGAATGAAAGTCCATCTGAGGGGAGACTCGGTATCATGTACCCGAGCGTCTCCTCTGGAGGTGACTGCAGCCCCCCACTGCCCTGAAATTGGAGCCACAGGATTGTCTGCTGTTCTTGGGGCTTTCCTAAGAAAAGGCTGCCAAATACAGCTGATCTTTATCACCTGGTGCCCAGCTCATACCATCACCTGTAACAGCAGAGTGGCCAATGAAGAAACACTGGCCAGAGTCATTTTCTCTGTCCCTGGACCAGGCAAAGGCCTTCATTGCCCCACCCAACTCCACTCAGCCTCCAATCTGGGACCTAGAGGTTATCTCATCAAACTCAGAGAGGCAGATGCCCCACCCCCATGCTAAACGGGCACAGACACGACAGATTTCAGTGGGAGACTTAACAACAGGGGCAGTAAGCCAAGCGAATCCAGATCTAGTCCACCCTACTCTCACAGTCGTCCATGGGGCACCTGACCCATAATGAGAGCAACTCTATCAATCTGAGTTGAGAGCAGATGGGAGGGGCTGGAGACCAGAAGTGAAAGGAAGTTGAAGCTACAAGAACTGCCACAGAGTGAGTTTTGTTATTTTGGTTTTTTGTTTGTTTGTTTGTTCTGCTTGGCTTTTTCTTTGTCTGTTTTTTGTTTTAGTTTTCTTTTTAGTTCTCTTCTCTCTTTTTTTCTGTTTTTGATTACGTTTTCATACTTGCTTTGTTTCTGTTATTTTAATGCTGTTTTTTAAGACTTCTTGTTTGTGTATGGGTATTTTGAGGAAGAGAACATCAATGGGGGTTTTGTTGGTTTCTGTGTTTGTATGGTTGTCCGTATGTTTTCATTGTTTTTATCTTTTCTGTCTTTATTTGTGTCTGTTTTCATTTGTTAGTTTTTATACCCATCTGTTTTCCCTCTTCTTCTCTCTCTCTACCTTTATCTCATCACTCTCCTTTTTCCATTATTTTCCTTTTTCTCATTCATTTTGCTTTGAGAGGGCAAACATATACACACACTGCATGGACAGATTGTAAGACAATGGAAAGTGGGTTCCAGGGGGCCCACAAACTTGTCAGCAGATACTGGAATCTGCAAGTAGTTTCTGAATCACAATTCCCTCCTCAAGTAAGTCTCAGAACTGCAAAAAGTATGGTCCCCACCACCCACAGTCCAGCTTCTGAATAGACCAAAGCCAGAGGATCCACATAAGGAAGAACAAATTAAGCAAACAGAAGTAAAAACTACCCCCACTCCCAATCCCTGAACAATAGAATTAAAGAAGAGGTAAAAAAGAGGGAGGAACATCTACACAAATGAAGAAAAATCAAAGGAAGAATATGGGTCTCACACAGACCACATGGAGGTTAGCCACTGAGAATATAGACTTCAGAATTCAAACAATGAAGAGCCCCCAGAATGACTGGTCTCAACCACCACCCCAGATATAATAATAATAATAGAGTGAATAAATAGAATTGAGGAGAGACAAGAGGAAAGAATGAAGAATTTAGTAACTGAGACAACAGCAATAAAGAATACAGTGAATGAAATAAATAAACTGATAAGAATGGGAAGCAGAATTAACCAAGCAGAAGAAAAAATCTCAGAGCTTGAGGCCCAAATATGGAACTAATCCAAACTATTAAAAACATAAAAAAGAAGTTTAAAAAGACAGAACAAAGCCTCCAAGAGGTGAACAATCATTTCAAGGTGCCAAACCTAAGACTAGTTGGAATTTCTGAGGCAGATAGAGAAACAAAGACCACCCTGGAACAAACATTCCATGAAAGTATCCAAGAAAACTTCCCTCATCTCATCAGTGATGTGGTCATTCAAATGCAAGAAATTCACAGAACCCCTGCAAGACAACAAATGAGAAGACCAACTCATGGACACATAGTAATTCAACTACACAAAGTAGGTATAAAAGAAAAAATCCTAAAGGCAGCAAGAGAAAAAGTTCAGACTACCTACTGGGGAAGACCGATTAGAATAAGAATAGCAGCAGATTTATCTACAAAAACACTTCAGTCTAGGAGAACTTGGAGTCTAATCTTCAAAGTTCTCAAAGATAAACAATTTCAACCAAGAATTACCTAGAAGCTAAGCTAAGTTTGGTAAGTGATGGAGAATTTAAAAACTTCCCAGTCATTCAATCCCTAAAAACTTACACTGCCTCCAGACCAGTTATATAAGAAACACTTAAGAAAGTATTAACACAGAAGAAAGGAAAAAAAAATAATAATAATGACAATGCCCTTCCCAAGAATTCAAGAAAACGATTGAAAACACACATGAATTAACCCAAAAATCAAAAGAAAGACAACAACCAAAAAAACAGCAGCACAACAACAAACTCTAAAAGAATCTCATGACAGGGATAGACTCTCACATCTCATTAGTTAGTCTGAATGGGAATGGACTAAATTCAACACTGAAAAGACCTAGAATGGCAAAATGGATTAAATATCATGAGGTAACAATATATTGTCTCCAAGAGACTCATCTCACCAGAAAGGACACTCACAGACTCAATGTAAGAGGATGGGATAAAATTTCAGGTCAATGGAACACAAAAGAAAGCAAAAGTAATGATCTAAATATCAGACAAAATACCTTTAAGCTTTCAAAAATTTGAAAAGATACAAAAGGTCAGTATATAACGATAAAGATTCAATCCATCAGCAAGAACTATCCATTCTAAACATATATGCACCCAAGTTAGGAGCACCAACTTTCATAAAGCAGCTTTTAGGTAA
>CAUYQG010044090.1:0-10132 GCA_963574415.1 Tarsius wallacei | reverse complement strand
GGGGTTGGACCCAAGAGCCAGATTGTCTAGGTGTGAATCCCGGCTTTGCTTTAGGCAAGGTATTTTTTAATTATTTATCTTTTTTAAGGCAAGTTATTTGTCATCCCCTGGATTATTCTTACAGATTGTCTGGTTTGTATGAGAAAACCCGAAAGTTATTTTTGTAATTGTATTGTGGAATGTTTCCAGTTCAGTAGGCCAAAAAGTAAATGATTTATTTAAGGCACTTTAAATGGCACATATTTTAAAACGTGCCAAATGTCAAAACCCAACATAACCCTGGAAGGTCTGTATTTCCTGTGCAGAATTACCGTGAAATAATGTGCCTTACTCCTCTTCTCATTCTGAAGGCGGAGTTCTAATATGACTTGTTCAGTTTCCCGGTCCACTTCTCTTTAGCTAAGTTCTACAGTGAAAGTTACAGGTTTGTTTTTAAAGACCTCAGAATTCTGCCTTGAATTGATTCCTTACATATTTGCAACTGCAGACTTCCTCTGAACTCTGAAATGAAGGAGGTAGGTTTAAAACCCCTTGTATTTGGTGAACATTGCAAAACCTTTTAATTAATGTAATTTGAAGTTTGTGGAAGCAATTTTTACACACCTTTTCCAATTGCTTGAATTGAGGTAATTTTCTCTTTAGAAAAGTCTATCTAGACTGCTATATAATAATACTTTTTACCTCCATTAGCCCAGGGAAAAGAGGTCTAAGAATTTTGAAATTTTGTAATTTTTATAATATTTTACGTTTTTCTTTTTTTTTTTTGAGTCAGAGTCTCACTCTGTCGTCCAGGCTGGGGTACAGTGGCATGCCCACAGCCACCACAGCCTCGACCTGCTGGGCTCAGGTGATCCTTCCACCTCAGTCTCCAAGTTGCTGGAACTACAGGCATGCACCACTAGGCCTGGTTAATTTTTTGATTCATTTTAGAGATGAGATCTTGCCAAGTTGCCCAGGCTGGTCTCGAACCCCTGGTCTCAGGCAGTCCTCTCGCCTCTGCCTCCCAAAGTGCTGGGATTACAGGCATGAGCCACCGCACCCGGCCTATATTCTACATTTTGGATCTTTAAAAAACCTCCCCTTGGTATTCACCTTTCAGAATCGATTCTTGTTTGGTGTCTCCCAATACCTAGAAGATGAACTGTGTGTAAACAGTAAAGGATGAACCCGTCGGAGGACCCACTGCAATGGGGAGCAGCCCTTAGGCAGTGGGGTCTCACTGTGAACAACAGAAGTTGGCTAGGGTGGGCACTGAATTTTAAGTTTCAGATGTTATTGTTGGTTGCTATGCTTGTGTACTATGTAGTCTAGTGGCTAAGGGGTTGGACCCAAGAGCCAGATTGTCTAGGTGTGAATCCCGGCTTTGCTTTAGGCAAGGTATTTTTTAATTATTTATCTTTTTTAAGGCAAGTTATTTGTCTGCTTTGTGCTTTAGTTTTCTCAACTCCAAAAATGGGAATAATAATGGTGTATACCCTTAGGATGATCTCAAATACTAGATGACTTAATGCCTATAAAGTGCTTAGCTCACCGTGCCTGGTGCATAGTAAGTGCCTGGTAAATGTTATGGCTGTGGCTGCTTTTTCCACAGTCTTCTGAGGGATCTCGTGAGCAGAAAAGGATGGATTCCATTATGACCCGTTTGCTTCTTTCGGGCTAAATGAGAACTTAGTCTCAGTGTCCTGCCTTTGCAATAAGTCAGTCAGTTTTAAATAGAACAGCCAGACCCTGAGCTGGGTGCCTTGGGGTGCTACCGGAGAGCTGCTGAAGAAGCCTGTCTGTCTGTCTTGACAGAACCTTGGATTGTGTCCCTCTTGTTGGTGGTGGCAGCTATTTTAATCACCTGTTTTTGAGTGTGCAATTGGATGTTTCTTTGACTGTCGTGTGTTGCTGTCAAAAATATTTGTTTAGATCTGTGATGGGTACCCCCCAAAACCTGGAATTACCTTTGAGGGGGCGGGCTTACAGGCTCCCATCGACATCACTGTGCCAGCTAGCGTTGTGAGAGGCTGCATTCAGTTTCAGTGGATTTGTTTTGGAGGTTCTTTGAGCACATTTGCCCATTTCATGATGGGTGATTTAGGAGCACACCTGCCCACACAGCACTGAGTGTTCAGCAGTTTTTGAATAAAAACGGCAGGACCCTTGTGTCCCACCCTCCCTATTCACCCCATCTGGCCCCTAGCAACTTTTTTTTTTGTTGGTTTCCCTTGATGCATAAAAGTCCTCACAGGGAAACATTTTGCGGGTGTGGAAGAGGTGAAATAAAAAACGGCAGAAGCACTAAAAGGCATCAAAGCAGCGGAGTCCAAAAACTGTTTTGAGCTGTGGAAAAAGTCTCAGTAGGTCTGTTACATCAATTAGACAGTACTTTAAAGGTGACTGAAGTTTAAACTTGTAAGAATAAATACACTTTTAAAAAATAAATTCCAGGTTCTTTTGGGCTCTCCTGCGTATATACCAAAACCAGTGAAAAATACAAAAATATTTCTGGTCAAAATAAAAAATATTATCTATCAAAATATTAGTGGGTATTATGTGTTTGTTTGATCGGGATACTGTATGGTTCCAGGGCATACAAGATTGCTTTCATCTAAGCAATTTTTGTTTTGTCTTGTTTTCTTTATTGATGGAGTAAGGTCAGTTTTGATTTGACATTGTATTCATTTTCAGTTTTCATATAATTCTTCTTGGAAATTTTCTTTTTTTTTTTAACCTCATTAGTAATTTTATTTACCTGTTGTTCTTGGTTTGCAGGGATATGATATTAGTACTCTTCTTTAAATCAGATAATTTCAAACTTTTGGTCTCAGGACCCTTTTACACTTTTAAAAATTAATTGAGGAACCTCCAAAAGCTATTATGGACTATTTCTATCTATATTTACTGTATTATAAGTGAAAAGAGAAACATAAAATTTTTAATTAATTCATTTAAAATGTGACAATTATAAGCCATTACATGTTAATGTAAACATCATAGTTTTTATAAAACGACCTTTTTTCAAAACAAAAAACAAAAGTAGTGAGAAAAGTGGCATTATTTTACATTTTTGAAAATCTCTAATGTTAGTTTAATAGAAACAGCTGGATTATTAGACCTATTTCTGCATTCAGTCTGTTATGATATGTTGTTAGGGTAGATGTATATATGGAGAAAATTCAGTCTCACACAGTTAATGACTGAAAAAAGGAAGGGGCACTTTAATAGCTTTTCAGATACTTGTGGATATTTTTGTTTGGTATTATGTTAAAACTCTACAAATGGCAGTTTCTTAAAATTTTGTTGTAGTGTGGAATCTGAAATTATATCAGTGGATTTTTTTCATACTCTATTACATTAAAATCCATTGGTCTGAACTTTAAGTGTATTTTATACCCATGCCTGAATTGGTAACATCATTCCTTGGTCATTTGTAGATACTGATTCAGTGAGTTATGCAGGTCTTCGAAATGTTGACTTCTTTCATTATAAGATATCAAAAAGTTTGCATTTGTTAATATCACCACCAGTTCCATCAGAAACAAATTACTGGAAAGATGTTCATGTGACATGATAGTGAATATGAGTTTTCCAGAATTGCAGTTTTTGCTTGAAAGCTCAAAGATTATCACTGGCAACAAATATGACTGCCAGTTGTTTACTTGAAGTAACAGGCAGGCTTACCTCATTTTTGAGAAAACCCCTGCTAAAATACCCAAATTTGGATAAAAATAGTCTGTCAATTATACTTTCAAAATGGTGTTTCATTAAAAAAAGAGGCCAATTCAAGCTCAAGATTCAGCTGTAGAGGCACTTTGCCTTAAGAAAACGGTCAGCTATTATAATTCAGTATGCAGCAGAAATTCATGCATACTTCCTATTTTGTCACACACAATATTACAAAGATTTATAACAATTAACATTTCTTGCTGTTTCAATACATTCTTTTTTTTTTTTTTTTTTTTGAGTTGGAATCTCACTCTGTCATCCAGACCTGCTGGATTCAGGCGATTCTTGCACCTCAGCCTTCCAACTAGCTGGAACTACAGGCACACGCCACCACTCCTGGCTAATTTTTTGGTTTATTGTAGAGACAAGGTCTTGCCAAGTTGCCCAGGCTGGTCTCAAACCCCTGGGCTCAGGTAATCCTCTCGCTTCAGCCTCCCAAAGTGCTGGGATTACAGGCATGAGCCACAGTTCCTGGCATGTTTCAAGACATTCTTAAGTGAAACTGGCTTTTTCTTTTTTTTTAAACAGCTGGTACTTGATGGTTACTTTGATTTGTTCCAAGATGCCAGTAATTTTAATTAAAAATTTTTAATTGTAGTATTATACAAATAGTTTTGATCTTTTGGGTCCCCTAAAAGAGTGTCAGGACCCCAAGGGTCCAGGGACCACATTTTTAGAACTTCTGGATTTAAATTATCAAGAGGATTCCCACACACCTATGATTAATAAGGAGTGTGGTAGTGACAGTCTCTGGTTTGTTTTTGTTTTAGACTTTGGGCCCTGGAAAAGGCCTCATTAAAAAAAAAAATTCCAGTTAGATAGGAGGGATAAGTTCTAGTGTTCTGTATCATTGTAGGATGACTGTAGTTTCAAATATACATAGTTTCAGAGAGCCAAAAGGAAGATAATGAATGCTCCCAACACAAAGAAGTGACAGATGTTTGAGATGGTGGATATGCTAAATACCCTAATCTGATCACAGTTCATTACATGTATTGCAGCATTACCATGTACCACATATACATGTATTATTAAGTGTCCATTAAAATATTAAAAGAAAAAATATTTTAACTAATATGAAAAATTAAGTACAGTGAAGGTTATTCACAGAAAGTTGAATGATTTCTTAATGGTTTTAGTCAGATGCTGATTCAAGGGGATTATAGTATTAGTAATCAGAAATGGCATCATCTAAGGCCTGGTGTGGTGGCACATGCCTGTAGTCCCAGCTATTAAGGACTGAGGAGGGAGGATTGCTTGACCCCAGGCGTTCGAGGCTGTGATGAGCTATGATTGTGTCACTGCACTCCAGTCTGGGTGACAGAGTGAGGCCCCAACTAAAAAAAAAAGATCTGTTAATTTATAGTAGGCACACTTTCTAGATTTTTTTCTTTGCGTGATGAAAACTAGTCTCTCACTTCTTAATTTCATCTTGTTAATTTTTAATTTCCATTTGTAATGCCTTTTTCTCCAGTTTTTAACACAAGGTTCATATTTGACTTTAAAAAATTATTTTTAAAAATTATGGTAAAATATACATAACATAAAACTTACCATTTTAACCATTTTTAAGTGGCATCAAGTACACACACATTGTTGCGCATCCACCTCCAGAACTTTTTTGGTCTTCCCAAACTGAAACTCAGTCCCAGTTAAACGAAAACTTCGCTTCTCCCCGCATCTTTCATTCCCTAGCAAGCACCGTTCTACTTTCTGTCTCTGAATTTGATCACAAGTACGTTGTGTAAGTGTAATCATACAGTGTTTGCCCTTTTGTGACTGGTTTATTTTATTTAGCACCTTGTCTTCGAGGCTTATTCATGCTTTAGGACTTCTTTCTGTTTATTTAGAAAAAACATGCCATATATAAATTTAGAAAAAGAGAGGAGACTTTGTTATAAAGGGGTTACAGCTGGCAAGGTGGCGAGCTGCATCTTGCAGGCCAGGAGGCACTTCAGAGGAGTAGGGGTAGAGGCAGCAGCTTCGTGCAGAAGATGTTGGCTAAACACACACATTCAGTGGGTTACAGGAGGAGCTATGAATATTCATGTAGGTGGTCCTGACATATGGGTATTTAACAAACATGCATGTAGCATACAACCCAAGTTTACTTTGGGGTGGAGACTTAACATTTGAACATAAGACCTAATATTTGAATGTGCTTCAACTAGGTCCTATATGTCAAAAGGTCTTGTTAAGGTCTGAGTAAAGCTGCTATCTCTTTACACCAGTGAATCAAGAGACAGGGAACTGGCAGAAAGTTTATTTCTGAATTCAGAATTCAGGAAGACAGAACCTGGCATTTCTGGTCTGCTTGCTCCTTAGGTTTCACATTTCGTTTTTATAAGATTAGGGTTGCTGGTACGTATACCTTGACAGAGCTTAAGTTACAGCCGTATTTTGTTAATAGTAACATTTATGGTCCGCATCTCCTTGTGCCAGTTACCAGGAGAATCTCACAGGTGGGGATCTTAGGTTTTCATTTTTAGTTCACAGTTCCTTCTAAAGACTGAATGATATTTCATTGTATGTCTATACCACATTTTGTTTATCCATTCATCTGTTGATGGACATTTGAGTTGCTTCTACCTTGTGGCCATCAGTAATACCAAACAGGAGTTGATCAAGTTTGCCATAGAGTAAGGGAGTAAACAGAGCCTATTGCAAAGTCAAACATTATTCACTACAACATATTTTAAATTATTAGTTATAACACACAAAAAGTTATACAGATTACAAGATTTATGGTTTCATGGGTACTATGTTTTTCAAATCTATTACCGCTGATAAAAGGGAGTGGATAGGAATTCATTTCCCCCAGTTGAGTACGAGTGGTCTGCAGGGGAGTTAAGGGGAACGTAGGTATGTGCAGGCCCTCTCAAATGTTCAGTTATACCTTTCTTTAAGGGTTGTGGCAGTGGACAGACAATAGTGGGTTTCTGTATCAGTCTTTTCAGGACAGAAGGTGCTCTGTAACCAGGACAGAGCCAATCCATGGTTGGTGGTCTTATCAGGAGAAAGTTATTGAAATCAGTTTCTTGCCCAATGCAGGCTGTAGTTATAGCTGTGGAATAGGGCAGTCACTTAGTCTGTGTCTGAGCTGGATGGGTTGTAAGTGTTTTAATACTGCCTTTCTTGTGGCCATTACTTGTTTAGCTGCTAGAGTAAAAGAAAAACCTTGTGGCAATTAGAACATAGTTTATTCTTTCAGTATAGGGAAGCGTGACTTGACCCTTGCTTGGCATGGCCTCAGGTCCAGTTTATAATTTGGTAACTTATGCCACAAAGAGTCGGTTCTGTCAGTCTATGATCTCTATTTTAACATCAGAGCCATTGGTTATTGTGTCTAAACTGCAAAAGAGAGGGGAATATGATGAAGTGTATCTGACTTCCTATCTTATTGTAGCTGCGAACTAAGTTTTTAGGGTTTTTCTGGAGTCCCTTTGGCCACGAGGGGTCTTTGGGGGGTCTTTTCGGTAGGTGGGGATCTTAGGTTTTTATTTTTAGTTCACGGTTCCTTTTAAAGGGTGAGTAATATTACATTGTATGTCTGTACCACATTTTGTTTATCCATTCATCTGTTGATGGACACTGGAGTTGCTTCTATCTTGTGGTTATTGTGAATGATGTTGCTATGAACATGTGTATACAAATATCTCTTTGAGACTTTGCTTCCAAATGTTTTGGGTATATGCGCAGACGTGGAATTGCTAGACCCCTCTACTGTTTTTTTGTAGTGGCTGCACCATTTTGCATTCTTACTAGCAGTGCACAAAGGTTCTAATCTCTGTACATCAGCACTTGTTATTTTCCATTTTTGTTTTGTTTTTGGTGGTAGTCATCCTGATGGGTGTGAGGTGGTATCTCATTGTGATTTTGATTTACCTTTATGTGGCTGTATTCCATTTGCTAGTATTTTGTTGGGGAGGATTTTTGCATCAGTGGCATAAGAAGTATTGGCATGTCATTTTCTTGTAGTGTCTGTTTGACTTTGGTATCCGGATAATGCTGGCCTTAAAGGATAAGGTAGGAAGTGCTCCTTTCTCTTCACTTCTCTGGAAGAGTTTGAGAAGGACTGGTGTTAGTTTTTAAAATATTTGGTAGAATTTACCAGTGAAGCCATAAGGTGTTTTGTTAGGAGGTTTCTAATTCCTGATTCAATCTCCTTAATAGTTACGGGTCTGTTTGGATTTTCTGTTTCTTTGTGGTTCAGTCTTGTTAGGTTTTGTGTTCCTATGAATTTATCCATCTCATCTAGGTTATCCAATTTGTTGGTGTACTATTGTTCACAGTAGTCTCTTTTTATTTCTGCAGAATTGGCAGTAATGTCTCCACTTCCATTTCTGATTGATTTGAGTCTCTCTTTTTTTTTGGAGTTGGAGTCTGACTCTGTTGCCCAGGCTGGAGTGCAGTGGCACGCTCATGGCTACTGCAGCCTTGACCTGCTGGGCTCAAGTGGTCCTCCTTCTGCCTCAGCCTTTCAAGTAGCTGGAAATACAGGTGTGCGCCACCACGCCCAGCTAACTTTTTGATTTATTGCAGAGACAAAGTCTCACCATGTTGCCCAGGCTGTTCTTGAACCAGTGGGCTCAAGTAATCCTCTTGTTTCTGCCTCCCAAAGTGCTGGGATTACAGGCGTGAGCCACTGGGCCCGGCCTCTCTTTTTTTTCTTAATCTTGTTAAATGTTTGTCAATTTTGCTCATCTCTTCAAAGAGCCAACTTTTGGTTTTGTTGATTTTCTTTTTTTTCTTCTTCTTCTTTTTTTTTTTTTTGAGTTGGAATCTCACTCTCTCACCCAGGCTGGAGTGCAGTGGCATGCTCACCGCCGCTACCCCAGCATCAATCCGCTGTGCTTTGATGATCCTTCCGCCTCAGCCTTCCAAATAGCCAGAACTACAGGCATGCACTGCCATGCCTGGCTAATATTTTTATTTATTGGAGAGAGGAGGTCTCTCCATGTTTCCCAGTCTGGTTCTGAACCTGCGGGCTCAGGCGATCCTCTCACCTTGGCCTCTGAAAGTGCTGGAGTTACAGGCTTGAACCACCGTACCCGGCCTGTAGATTTTCTTTGTTTTTTTAGTCCCTATTTTATTTCTGCTCTAGTCTTTATTTTGTCCTTCCTTCTGCTAGCTCTGTGTTTAGTTTTTCTTTTTTTAGTTCCTTAAGTTGTAAGGTGGTTTTTTTGAGATCTTTCTTCTTTTTTAATTGTTTATATATCTCCTCCTTAGCATTGCTTTTGCTGTAGCCTGTAAGTTCTGATATGACATGGTTTTGCTTTTATTTGTTTCTAAATGTTTTCTAATTTCCCTTGTGATTTCTCCTTTGACTCATTGGTTAAGAGTGTGTTGTTTAATTTCCACAAATTTGTGAATTTTCCAGTTTTTCTTCTCTTACTGATTTCTAACTTTTTTCTGTTGTGGGATCGGAAAAGACACCTTGTATGATAAATATATTTTAAAATCTTTTGTGACTTAATTTGTGTCCTAATATATGGCCTATCTTGGAGAATATCCTGGGTGCACTTGAGAAGACGGTGCATTCTGTTGTTGGTTACAGTGTATGTATTTATCTATTAGATTTAGTTGGTTTATTGTGGTGTTCAAGTATTTCTTCTTTCTGGTTGTTTTATACTTAGTGAGAATGAAGTCTCCAACTATTATTGTAGGAATATTTCTCTCTCTAATTATGTCAATTTTTGTTTCATGTGTTTAGGGTCTGTAACTAGGTACGTAAATGTTTATAATGGGTTTATCTTCTTGTATTTTTTATTACTATATAAACTTTTTAAAATATATACTTTTGTTAATATACTCTTTCTCTTGTAAACTTTTTGATTTAAAGTCTGTTTTGTTTGATATTAGTGTAGCCCCTCCTGTTCTTTCTTGGTTATTATTTGCATAGAATATCTTTTTTCATTCTTTCACTTTCAATGTATTTGTGCCTTTGGATCTAAAACTAGTCTTGCTAAATCTAAAACTAGTTGGAGCCTGTTTTTAAAATCATTTTGCCAATATCTGTTTTTTTGACTGACAAATTTAATCCATTTACATTTGAAGTAATTACTGATAAGGAGGGGCTTATTTCTGTTGTTTTACTGGTTGTTTTCTGTATGCCTTATTATTTTTTTTGTCGCTCATTTTCCGTATATTTTGATTTTTATTGGGATTTTAGTGGGAGCTAAATCCCACTATTGCTTGGGCTATTGCTTTACTTAAAAAAAAAAAGATCCAGCTGGGCTCGGTGGCTCAGCCTGTAATCCCGCACCTTTGGGAGACTGAGGTGAGTGGATTGCCTGAGCCCGCGGGTTCGAGACCCGCCTGGGCAAGCGAGACCTCATCTCTACAATAAATCAAAAAATTAGCCGGGCATGGTAGCGCGCGCCTGTAGTTCCAGCTACTTGGAAGGCTGAGGTGGAAGGAT